>JBCFYV010001190.1:0-80144 GCA_039000515.1 Timema cristinae | reverse complement strand
TTTGTCTCGAGAAATTTGACTATTGATATCAGCCTCATTTTTATAATACGCAGTCGCGTCCCTTCTGTAATCAGACAAAATCAATCATATTGAACCAATAATAGGTAACAACATTAGTCACACGTTCTATAGTGTCTTAACTCTTAATCGAAATAAAATAAAGCGTTGGTGACACGGAGGTCAAGGTTCAAATGTCGCCCGGGTGTATTTGCTTGTTTTTAAAAGAATTATGCCAAGTAGTCACCTATTTCCATGCTAATATATCATAGCGCACAACCATTTGATAAGAATTAAAGTAAATGATTAATTATACTTTATGAGAACTGAACACGTTTGATAAGATTTTTCAACAATAGAGGTACCCCTGGCATAATAAGTATTGATTGATAGATTTATGAGGAATTAAAATATTTACTTTTTTCGGGTTTTTGTTTTGCCGAGTGTTTAGCATATATGATTAAATAGTTTATGTTTTATTAAGTATGAACACATTTGGTCTCTGTTAACAATGTACTTAACAATGTGGGTTATATTAAGTCGCATACCGTGGTGGTGGGGGTGCAGGACTGTAAACCTGTGAACCCCCAGCACCAGAACGTTTTGAAAACTGGTTATAGGCGTACTGGAGTGAAGTCTTGATTTATTATTTGGGTGTATCCAGTGTACAAGGGGTATGCAGTTTAGCTAAACATTCCCAAGGTGTTCTTGAAGGGCAAAAGTTTGAGAACCACTGTCCTAGTAAATAAATAAATATCTAGCCAAACTCCTTCTGAAATAGTTTGGACAATTCCTGTGACTGTAAACATAATAATTATGTTGTTTGTCATATAAATTTAGTAGCAACATAATATATGTGTTATGTTGTCTGTCCATGATCTAATTCATAACTACAAGAATACAACTCACTTGATGATTTAAGGTTACAAAATAGTCAACCGAAAGATGCCATAAAATACTGGTTCTATTTTTGTACTATGTTTGGTCTAAACTCATCAATTAGATATTAAATTCTGAGTAAACTATATAGATACTGTGGTCAGATTTCTTATGTTTATATTGCATAGGATTAAATGAAAAATCCACTCTCAACTACGTTTTAAAATATTGACTATAAAGGCCAAGAAACAAGTCTCACCTTGAAATCGTTCTCGCCAATCATCAGCAATACCTGCTCTCCCAGATGGGGGTAGGTTTTCAGTCTCCGGTTGAGCTGACAAGTGGTTTGTCCGGAAACACAGAGCCCAACCCAAAGATCCACTGCCTGTAAATTTAAAAAAGTAATTTCGGGTACATTCAAGGCCGCAGCCAGCCAATAATTTCAGAGGGGGTTATGTGGGCTCATCACTCAAATCCTGGAATCTAGAAAAAAGTCTAAACGACAAACGGTTCTAGAAGCTATCTAAAGTGTTTTTATGACAAAATAATGCCCTAACTACCCGAGGTGCTAGGGAATTTTTCTAAAATATTAAACTCCTCTAGATGTGATCATAAGCGTTTTTTAATGGCAACATATCCCCCTAATTGCCAGAGGCTATGACATTCTGAATACTAAACCCCTCTAGAAGCTATTAGGAGTGTGGCAACACAGACCCTAATTTGTACTTGTATCTTAATTTTGATATTATTTGAACCATAAAGAAAGCAAATATATATCTTGTTCATAAAATTTGTGGGAGGGGGGGTTACTGAACCCCCAACCACCCCCGGCTACGATTTTGGGTAACTTCAATGTGTTTGCTGAAGTGTAAACTGATGCATCCCGTAACTTGGACAAAAAAGATAATATATATTACAATTACGTTATTTATATTAAGATCAGGAACCAAAAAGTATTAATATATTATTTTTTTCCCCTTGTCATTTACATGTGTTATTATCGAAATTATGTGAATTATTCAAAGGAATAAATAAAAAATAGCCGAGCTACTCCACAGCCGCCTTAAAGATCTTACTAAAAATGGCAGAATATAAAATCTTTCCCAAAAGATGTATGAGGAAATATTCTTACTAGTCTTTTTTGGCTTTTCCCCTAGTACGGTGACCGCAAATCTTAATAGCATGGAGCTGCCTACTAGTTGATAATCAATGAATGTAGGATCCTGAAAAAAATTGTTGTTTTTTTTATGTTTACAATCCAATCTTTCCCAAACACAAAATTATTTGAGACTATCTACTTTCACGTATTTTTATACAAGTCAAGTGATATGCAGCTGTCACTTTGGAAAGATCTTATCAATAACTATAAAATAAAATAAATAATCTAGGAAAATATTATAAATATTGACTGGAAATAAATAGGGTCTTTCTATTTTCCAAAAGGCCCTTATAAAAATTGAGTTGTAAGTTGAGCACTTGGTTGTATGACAAACTAGTTTTACCGCTGCTTTTCTGGCATTTAAGTGGGTTAATTTTTTCGGGCGAATTGTTTATACTACCAACAACATCATTTAACACACGTATGAGGCAAGGGAAATGTTTCATCATGTCAAAGACGCAACACTTTAATCTGTATGTAGAAAGGAACTAGAATTGTTTATATATTTGCATTTTATTTATCGACATTTACTCGCATACGCGGAGGCATTGTTGCAATTAACACAACAACAAAAAAGTAACAATACTCTAGTTATTATTTCAATATTAGCTCACTCAGTGTGGAGGAATTGTTGAGAACTAATATAAATAAAAAATTGTTTATCAAAATCATATAGGCTATTGAAAGTGTCTGTAAATGAGTCCGGAAAATATGAGTAAAGTAGAGGGAGGGAAGTGAAAATTGCAAGGTACTTGGGGTTAATCTCTGTCAACAAAAGGCTGGGAGAGTAGTTGTTTAACCACGTGAAAAACTTATGTCAAAATATATTGATATTAGGGGATATCAACGGTCTCCTTTAGAAATTGAACTTAAGTGACATAAGAAAGTATTATTAGAAATATTCTCAACGGTAGAAAAAAGCTTTAAGTGACTAGATGTATACACTTCTCTCCAATTATGATTATTTGATATAACTATTAGCCTAACAAGTGATTCTACTATAATTCTGATAAAATTACAATTGCAGTAGAAACAATTTCTTCCTTTCCGTTGATTTTGAGCCAGAGACGGTCCGGTCCAATCTAGTGTCTAGAAAGCACAATAACAGAAAAGGATACGCCCTTTTTTAAGACATTTGAAAGGGTAGCTAAATCGAAATTGGCTTACAACGCAACATCATTAAAACTCAACAAAGACAAGAATACAATAAATGTGTGTGTCATATTCCTACATCTACTTTCTTACAAATTCTATTGTATACCTTTATAATTGGCAGAATACACTTAAATATTTATTCCCCCCAAAAAACCTAATATTTCGATAATAATGTGAAACAAGCTTCTTTTAAAATTTAGATCATGGAGTAAATAGTATGAAAATTTGTTTTAATTTAAAAGTATTTTTACATTTAATTCGAGCCAGGCCCGGATTAACACCTTATCGGCCCTGTGCCAAGTACAACTTGGGGCCTTCAGAAGTTAGTTCTCCAATGGACCTTACATATAATAAACGTCATAATTGGAGAGTTCAGAAGTTAGTTCTCCAATGGACCTTACATATAATAAACGTCATACTTGGAGAGTTCAGGCAACTCTTTCCCTTCCACTGGGCCAGCCCTCTCGTCGTATGGCCTGGATGACATTCTCACCTCATGTTAATTTGTCGATTATTCAATTTTAATAATCCTACTATTTTACCCTTATAAATTATTTTCAATATAAAATACAAGTTTATTTTCCTGTTCTAAGTCAACGGTACCTTTAGCAGATATTGAGTATTTTAGGTTTACCAAAAGCAGCTGGTTGTGTTTATTTAGAAGCACAGGGTGTCACACTACACGTATTACCTACCAGGCCGCCAGGGCTGCTAGCGACGCGTACGGGGTACAATAAAATAACAGATAGGGATTTTATAGTTTAATTTGGAATAAATATTACAAAAAAATATTGAAATATTGAAAAATATTCCCATAAAATAAATATGACAAGTCGAAGTGATTTATGTGTGGGCGAGTGGGGCCCCCTAACCCTGGGTTTCCATGTGCATAGCACGTTTGTCACGCCTGAATCCGGGAAAGCTCGAAGCCCAACAATAGATATGATTTTTAATTTTTATATATATATATATATATATATATATATGAAGAGTCCAAAGGAAAAACCAGCTAACCCAAGATCATTCAATTTTTGAGGAGAGCCATTTTAAAGTTGTAAACCTAATAACTTCTTCAGTTTCACACATTAATTAATTATCACGAACGTTACACTTGATTATAAATGTATGGAGAACGTTAATATAAATTTTACCTTAGAAATAGTTTTGTTTCTTTAAAAATAAATTTAATTGTAACTTAACTACAAAATATCCTAAGGAAAAACAGGCTAACAACAAGGTTTACAAGGGAAAAACATGACTTTCCATAATTACACGACACTTTTCAATATTAAACAATGTAAGTTACTACTATACTACACCAAAATCTTTTTACTTATACCCATTAGACCTACTACAAAGTTCCATTAAGTTTTATTAATTTTCTTCTTTTCATATTTAAGATTGTCGAAATAAGCCTTGGCTTCGTCACCACAAAATGTCTTCAGATGTTGAAGGTCCCGAAATTTTTCCCCAGATATTTGCAGTGTTTCTGAAATAAAAATGGAAGCTATATATTATATAGCTCGTCAAAAAACAAAAGGAAAAACTGGAAATAAGGAAAATTGAATTGCTCTTACCTTCATAAGCTCTGTTTGGGAAGAGGAACGTATTTTCTTCTTGTGGAGTAGGTCTCTGGAGACTTCTCTTCTCTGGAGTTGTCAGTACAGATGAAACCCATGCTGCATTGTACATTTCCCTGTGCTGAATGAAGCGAGGATGTTCTTTGGAGATTTTGGCCTCTTTGATGGGACGTGTTGGGAATGGACATTTATTCACATAGCGACATACAGTGGGGTCTCCGAAGAAGGAATTCCAGTTCCTTACTATGCTTTGGTCCACCTGTACCATCACAAAAGGTTCCGGTTTTTCTCTGGCTTCAGATATTGCTTCGGCCCATTCACGGGGTACTTCTACTCGTTTCTTTGCATTTACTAGACCCATGTTCTTATCACACTCCAGAAATGAATGCCCTCTCCAGGGGAACGTAATACACACTGTCTCTAATCTCTTTAAAACATGCACCACATAGTGAAGGTAGCGAAATACAGTGTGGTTCTTATTTTGCCCCGCACATGAATCACAAAACAAGGTAAGGTGTTTGACTCGGGGATCTAAGAAGTTTGTGATGTAGTAGTGAAGAAAGCTTACGACTTCGTTAGAGCCTTTTTGGCAACTTCTTCACTGTATCCAAACCAAACAGATTTACCGGTTGAAAGTACATGAATATTAAACGTGTAGTACAACAACTGTCTTTTGTAATAAACATCATTCGTAGTGATGTTTGGTACTGGAAGGTTTCGTTGGTAATCCATGCATACAGCTTCTTTCAGAACATCTTTTTGACTTTCCTTCTATGCAGCACGTTTTCTTGAATAGAAGGTTCCTGCTCGCCTCAAATGAAGCTCTTGCAAAGTCTTAAGAGACTTGAACTTTGATGAAATCTCATTCCTTTCCTCTTGTGCCAAACCCCCCGCTACTAGTTTTTTATTTAGTGCTTCAACTTCTGCAGTGTGTTTGTCACAGGTGGAACATGTATCAGATCTTGGGTAACCAAAAGCTATATTGAACTCGGCATTAACAATCTGTCTGTATTTTTCGTATGACGTTTTGATTTCAGGGTACATTTCACAAAACATGTCATACAATTTTCTGACATTCAGTTCTTCAGGGAGATATATTTTTGAAGACTTATTTAAACTGTAATGGCTCGTACGACCCTTAAAAGAACTTATATGGGAAAAAATTGCTTTTTTATTTTCATTGTCCAGCTGGTGGGGTCTGTTTTTGTGTTTGCCCCTTTGGTCTTCCAGTGCCGAGCCTGTTTTTTTTAGTGAAGATTGAATAGTTAATACCCTTGCCTTTGTAATGCCATGTAGACTTATGAAGCCCTGTCTGCACACTACTTCTTCCTGGTAGCCATCATTTTGTTCCATTCTAATTTTGTAGTGAAACGAACAATCACGGAAATTGGCCTCTTCTTCATCCCCCTTAGCGTATCTTCGTTTAATAGGAACTATATTCATGAGACCGGCAAGATGCGCTGATTGTTTATTCCAGTCACCAAGTTCATTGAATTTTTTAATCAAGATTGACCTTTGTTGAGGAGGAATTTTTCGAAAACATTGGTGAGTCTTACATTCACAGTCTGGGCCTGTTTCGAACGCCGAAGCACGCAGTTTTTTCATCATTTCCCGAACTGTTCCAAACTTCTTTCTTTTCTTTGCTGATTGTGATTCTGATGGTCTGCTCCTTTCATCTTGTGAAGAACTCTCTTCACATTTCTCATCCATGTTGGCGTGAAAATAGAAACACGAATAACCTAACCTAAAATAATAAGCTAGGCTATGCATCTCAAAATAAAGCTAAAAAAATGGTTTACATTAAATAAACTGAGAATTAAAGTGTATCTAAAAGAAAACCACTCCTATGTCTAGGAAATTATTTTTTAAAAAGATGTAATTTGCACCAAAATAGAACAAAGGTGTCACAAACACTCAAACCATCTCACTTTAATACGCGCGCAAACACAGAACGAAACTGGACTAATATCACTGCCACTAGATTGAAGTATGATGATGGTTAGCCTGTTCTTCCCTAGGAGCGCTGAGGGTTAGCTGATTCATCCATTGGACACCAAATTTCAGACGGCTGTAACTTAGTAGGTTGATTTGTTATGACACTTTTGTATTGGAAATATTGTAGTACTTGGAAAGAACTACCAGATGGCATTGAAATCTCATTTTTAGAAATCTTGAGGGTTAGCTGGTTTTTCCTTTGGACTCTTCATATGTGTATATATGTATATATATTATATACATATATATGTGTATATATATGTATATATATTTTTTTTAATGAGGAGGGAAATCCTTTTTACGGAGACTTCAGATCCATCTGAAAGACTGAGGGACTCCGCTAGAGAAGGTGACTCTAGGTGTACGGCCAGAATATTCCATATTCCCGACGTACCGAACTACAAAATGTAGAACTCTACCCACTAAAACCCCCGGGGTAAAGCCCTGTACCCCACCTCGAGAGTGTTCTCCAATACACCCCACGCGGAACGGCCGTTAGGCATTACTTCGCGTGAGGCTGGATGGCTAACTGCCTACTCCGTCGTTGCCATTATCTAGGTGGTCTACTCCTTTCTCTTTCCTCTACCCTGAGGTTCTTCACAACGCGCGAAGCCATGTCAGCTACAGCCTTCCAGTTGTTCTCGTTGAGCAGCATCAAACTGACGATGCTTTCTGGAGATGATCTCGTCTGGAGTCGCCTATCTAGCTCCTTCTCAGCAGCGAAGCGGGGATACCCGAAAAAGACGTGCTCCGCAGTCTCTTCCAACCCTGTGCAGTTTGGACAGGATGGTGAATCATCTAGTCCGAATCTCTCCAGATATGACCTGAAGCATCCGTGGCCTGTCCGGAGCTGGGTGAGGTAAAAGTCCGTCTCACCGTGTTTCTCGTATTCCAGAGTGACACTACTGGAATAAGACGGTGGGTCCATCTACCATTCGTCGATGAGTCCCAGCGTCTTTGCCATATTTCCATGGTTTTCTTCTTTTCGTCCCTCACGTTGGTTGTTTTCGTGAGCTCGGAAGGAGTCCGGGTCTGGCGGTAAGTCCTATTTCGCTCGTCTGTCAAGAGGTCGATAGGCGTCATATCTGCTATCACGCGAGCATCGCCAGAGACTGTGCGGTAGGCACATGCAACACGCAGTGCCATTCTCCTATGTACCTTGTTCAACATGTGGGCATGCACCGCCACTTTCATTGCCGGTGACCAGACTGGTGCTGCGTACAGCATAATGGAGCTTGTAACCGTAGAAAGCAGACGTCTGCGGCTCGGCTTTGGGCCTCCCGTGTTGGGCATGATGCTTGAAAGCGCATTTGCCACCTTTGCTGCTTTTTGGCTGACGTTCCGAAGATGGTCGTTAAAGCGTAACTTGGCATCTAGTTGCACGCCCAGGTACCTCAGTAAAGGTTGAGATATGATGACATTGTCTCCTACACTCAGGGTGATGGATTCTCTGATTTTCCTTCCTGTCACTAGTACTGCCTCCGTCTTGTGATCTGCTAGTTGCAGGCCAACTGAAGAAAGCCAGTGACGGATGTTGGCGATAGCTCTGTTCGCTATGTACGTAACCTCATCGAGGAACTTTCCAACAGCAACTATAGCGATGTCATCGGCAAATCCCACTAACGTAGCTCCGTCTGGCAATGGAAGCCTCAGCACCGCATCGTACATGATGTTCCACAGCGGAGGACCAAGAACTGCTCCCTGCGGCACTCCTCCGGTTACCCGGTACATTCGTTGACCCGTCTCAGAGTCGTAGGTCAGGACTCTATCTGAGAAGTAACTAGCGATCATCCTCCGAAGATAGGCAGGTACCTCCATCTTCCGAAGCGCTTCCATGATGCAGCTCCATTTAGCAGAGTTGAACGCATTTTTCACATCGAGGGTCACGATGGCGCAATATTTCTTCGTGCCTTTCGACCAGATTCTGCCTGCTATTGCGTCCCTGGCAATGGTTACAACTTTATCTATCGCATCAATAGTACACCTGCCTTTACGGAATCCTAGTTGGTTTTCAGAGAGGCCCTATATATATATAATACGTATAGAACGAGACAGCACTTGAAATAATCCTAAAGTTACTACACGAGAGATCGTTAGTCAAAGAATTAAACTAGAAAATAAATATTAAGGGGAGTATAATTTATACTCACTGCAGTTTGTTGGGAACACTGTATCTCTATATTTGTTGCTTACCAATGGTCGATTTGAGGAAACAGATTTTTCCAAAATCTTTGGTGAGATGGATTGGCATACTTATGGTAGAAATAATATTTAAAGGTTTCACCCTTGTATTGATAGCGTTTTGGGTCCCTGTTATTTATCTGAAAATAATGGATAAAGTATATATTTTTTTTCTTTTTAACTATGCACATTTCCCTTTAATACTTCAGCCATGGATGACTAGACAAAATTGAATGATTTAATTTTCAGTGAAATTAAAGCTCTCTCTATATTATTCCAATTATTTTAATTGATTATAATTTATTTCAATATGTTCTAAGTCCATAAGGCTTTTTCAGAATCTCATAACATTTAGTACTAAAGACAAGACGACCAAGAAGCAAGAGGTAGGTCCTATATAAGGAGATGGAGCAGCTTGTGTGTATCGCACCCACAAAATCATAAAAAGTTAAAATGTTTGAAAAAATAACAATAATAATATGAAAACCCCACGATTAGAAAAAACAAACTTGGCCACCAGTAACGTTGCGAAGAAGTCTTACGACCTCTTCCTTGCCTTACCTCATCCAATCTCCCAACCCAACATCCAATCAATCACTCATCTCAAAGAAACCTATGTACCCACCGGAACTCCTAGGTAAGCAGGTCTGTCTTTTCACTCCAAGCCTTGAGTTTGCTGCAGCCATGGACGTGCCTGGCTTTCAGACTATGGGGGGGACGGGGACACCAAATATTATAAATGATTTAACTCTCCCTAATAATAATTGTTTATATACTTAATATAAACAACGCCTACACCTGCAATACTCTTAAATTCAATTTCATATCTAAATGAACACAATAAACTTGTACATAAGATTATGAATGCTTATTTTGTCCAACATATCTATGTGTGTGACACGCAGTCACATGGTTAATGCACCCTTGTGTCATTGGTCCTCAAGTATGTTTTAAGGTGTCGTAACGAAATAAATGATCTTTCCGCCTCACATTACGAGCTTGGAACAACCACCAGCATAAGCAACAGAACCTCAATATTATTGAGCGTTGCTCTCACTTCAGGATATAGCCTTTGAAATTCGGTTAGGGCATCATAAACATAAGTAGGTGCACTTAAACGAAAAAAAAAACTTATTTCGAAATTGAACAAAACATTTATCGTTAATTTCAGGCTACATTTTCAGCACTGGATTTATTTATCCTTTTAAAAGACTCCTTCCCAACTTTCTTATGTGATCAAGTCCATCTTGATCAAATCTTGACTTTAGACCTCCATCATTTGTGTCTATAGTGGCAAAATACTCATGGCGAAAGTAGTTCTCGACTGAAGTAAAAGTGAACGCTGTAGCAGGACCTGTGTAACGAATTGACGGTTTCTTCTGTCTTGGTAGCGAAAGAACCTGCAAGTTGTTCGTAACAATGATTTTGTTAGCTTCTCCCCAAATTCATAAAAACTCGTCATTTTCTCTGAGTCTTTGTAAACTAGAAGACACTATTTATATGGTCTGCATAGGTCCGGAAGTACTCATTTTTCTTCACTGAAAAGATTTATTCAAAATTTCTAAATTGTTTATTATTTTCCTTGCAATAAGGAAGCCTAAAACGGTTTCTCCTGACTCAAACACTTTAAATAACCCACTTGATGACTGTGATTTTCTTCAACAGACAGTGCTTCAAGTGTTTGTAAAATCATTGAATAGTTTTCCAGAATCTCTTCAATCTGAGCACCTCTGTATATCCACCTGGTCGGACAAAGGGGCTTAATGCTGGCATTAGATGTCAAAGGACCATTAAAAGCAGCTTCTCGGATATTAATAAACTTGGTTTTAGGCCGGGAACACACGAGCGTTGTATTAACGGACGTTGTAACGTCCGTTGTTGTATGGTATTGAATTAAATTCAGCCAGTCACACGAATAACGTCCGTACAATTTAACGTCCGTACAACGCTCTTGACGGACGAGACATGCTACAACGTACGTTGAACAGTGACACAGGACGTTGTAGCATATTATGTGACAGTACTGAGCCAGACACACGACCGTCAATTTGACGTCCGTTGAGGTCATTTTGAGAGGCAAATTTTTGAAGTAGATTATTATAATGGATATAGAACATTTGATATCGGAGATTGAAAAGCGTCCTGTTTTGTGGGATGTAACTAGCAGCGAGTATAAAGACCGTAATAAAAAAAATGAAGAGTGGTTGAATGTTTCCGAAGCAGTAACCGAAGATTTCAAGGGGAAAACTGAAACGGAAAGAAAAGTTATTGTTAAGTAGAAAATAATATTAAAGTAGGCCTGTTTATTTTATAAAACTATTTATAATTAATTTTAATTATGACAGCTATTACAAAGTGGTTCAGCTATTACAATGATTACAATTATTAAAATGATTACAAAGATTTCAAATTTTTTCGTTTTGCCATGGTACTTGTCCAATGTCACTAACAAAATATTTGGTTAGGGCATCTCTAAATATGTTTGCAGACCTATTAACATGTATATGATCATCCATAACCTCAATCACATCCATTCCATTTACTGTTAGGGTATCCTCGAAGCTGAATCCATCACGTTCACGTACAAAATTGTGCAACACACAACAGCATTTCACAATATCCACGGCAAATTCTATACCCACGTCAATAGGTCTATGGAATATTCGCCACTTATTGGTTAAGATTCCAAAAGAGCACTCCACATATCTCCTAGCTCGTGACAGCCTGTAGTTAAATATCCGTTTCTCCCTGTGTAAATATTTACCTGCATAAGGTCTAAGCATGTTTGATGACAGCCCAAAAGCTTCGTCACCTATGAATGCATAAGGCAAGGGTCTAGAAACTCCTGGTATCACACTTGGTGTTGGGATATCAATAGATTTGTTTTGCAATCCCTGCCATAAGGAGGAGTTTCTAAAGATAGTGGAATCCGAGTCTTTTCCAAAAGATCCAACGTCAACGTATGTGAAGCGGTAGTTAGAATCTACAACGGCCAGTAGAACCACAGAGAAATAATGTTTGTAGTTAAAATATAAGGATGCACTTCCTCCAGGTTTGATAACTCTAACGTGTTTGCCATCGATAGCCCCTAGGCAATGTGGAAAATTTGCCTTCTGTTGAAAACCGTCTGCTATTTCTTTCCATTTTTCTTTACTAGGTATTGGTATGCATTCCTCATGCAATACCTCCCAAATTTGTTTACAAACTGTCTGTATAATTTTGCTAAGAGTGGATCGTCCTATTCGATAATGATAGTGTAAATCACTAAGGTTGTTTGTACTGCCCAAATATCTGAAACCAATGAAAATATAATTAAAATATTGATAAAATGATTACTCGATCCAAGCAAACCATTAATCCAAAAGGATAAATAAACATTGTTAATTATTATCTTAGCCACATAAAAACCTATTATGTTATAAACTGACCTAACATAACCTTATCTTTCGACTCCACTAAGTTATTAATTGAGAAAAATATTGTTTATCTCATTAAAATAATTGTTTGATAACTTGTTTTTATACTTGACTCTATGATTAATAATTATAAATAACTTTGTTTTATTTATTCAACCATTCTTTTATGTTTTAGTACAAGAAGTCATCAACAAGTGGAGAGCTGTTCGGGACAATTATGTCCGTAGTAAGAAAAAACAAAACGAAAATATAAAATCTGGTTCTGCTTCAAAGAATGTAACAAGATATGTGTATGGGGAACAATTAGCATTTTTAAATAAATGCCAAGAACCACGACCCACTGCTAGCAGTATTCAAGTGGAAATAGAGGAAACAACAGACCTAGAAGCTCAACATACAGGTACTGTTGACGTGGAGTATAATAAGAGAAAAAATGATAATGTAAGCTCTGAAAAACAAAATGTTACCAATTTTAAATGCCCCCCTGCGGGACGGGGTTTAGAATAGTCCCGCAGTAGCCCTGCTTGTCGTAAGAAGCGACTAAAAGGGGAGGCTTCTGTGCAGGACGTACCTCGTGTGGGACAAACCTATCCTATATCTTTCCTTTCACATCATTTTCTTCTTCCTTCACTTTCCCCCTTTTTTTTTTCCCCTTCCCCCTTCTCTTTATCTAACCTTACCACTTTCTTCCTTTCCCCACCGTTCATCCTGCACAGAGGCCTTTGGCCTTTCCGTTGACGACCTTGGCAACTAACCCGGCTCTTCTCTGTTTATTATTGGATACCACTGCCTTGAGCTCCTAAATGAAAGTGCGCCGGTTGCAATACCTTAGTAGAAGGGCCTTAGGGATGACAATAACCGGGTACCCTACTTTGGGAAAAGATCGGTTGCGTTCATGAGGGCCCGGACGTAAAATTGGCACTTTCCTACACCCACTTGCTGCGACGACCTCTGTCTCGGCGATGCTCTATGCGAAGGTTGTCATGTCTAGCGTCGTATAGAGCCTCTCGTCGGGACAGTTAACAGGGCCATATGTGGTAGTACCAACTTGGGTCACCCTGGGTCTACGATCCGAGTATTGTGTAGGTTGTCCCCAATAATGGCATGGCCGACACCATTGTCGCCGCTGGCACCGTACTGCCAAACACTGCTGGCAACTCACTGCCCGGCCCGTCGCAGGGTCGTAATATAGATAAGAGGCGGAAACGGGTAAGGCCGTCCAGCCCTTTAATTGAAAAATTCCAGGAAGTGGTGAGGCCCCAGCCCCGCTTCCTGGTTATGTCTCGAATGGATGAAAATGAGAACCTCAAGCGTATCAGCCCATTTGTCCTCGAAAGAGTGATAAGTGGAGCTGCCGAGTCTGGGGTTTCAATTAGAAAACTGCGCGATGGCACGATTATGATACAGACGGAAAACGACCTTCAGACAAAGAAAATAATGGCAATAACTACAATACCGCTGAGCCCCTCGAATCATTTAAAGGTGAAGGTGGAACCGCACAGGTTCCTCAATGTTTGCAAGGGAGTGGTCACTTGCTATGACCTCGACTGCGTAAGCATTGAGGACATCTGTGAGGAGCTTTCCCCTCAACATGTCACCGAAGTATATAGGATCACCATCAAAAGGAATGATGTAGTAAAGAACACTGATAGTTATATTCTAACATTTGCCACTCCTTCCTTACCAAAGGAGGTCCGAGCTGGCTTCCACGTGCTCAGGGTCCGGCCGTATGTCCCCAACCCTCGGCGCTGTTTTCAGTGCCAGGAGTTTGGGCATACGAAGCTGCGATGCCGTGGTAAGCCAACCTGTGCAGATTGTGGACAGGAGGCTCACGAACAACCATGCGAGTCTCCTAAATTCTGCATTAATTGCAAGGGTCCTCATTCTGCCTGGTCTCGGTCCTGTCCGAATTGGAAAGTAGAGAAAAAAGTCCTGGAGATCCAAACAGAAAAGAAGATCCCTTATGCCCAGGCACGCAAAGAGTATACTGCACTGCAAGCTCCGGTATTTCAAAGCTCCTACAGCCAAATTGTCACCCAAAATATAAATTGCCCTAACTGCCACTGCGCAGTTAATATTGCAAAGACTCCTACAAGACCTGTGCCACTCGTCTCTATTCGAGACAAACATATACAGCCGGCATCATCTGTGGTGATGCAGAAAATAATAGAAGTTGCGAAACCCTCACAACAGTCGCCACCACCACCTGTACCCCCGAGGAGACCCCCTCTGGGAACAACCCCGAGCCCACCTCGGGAACTCCCCCGAGCCCACCTCGGGGAACTCCCCGAGCCCACCTCGGGGAACTCACCCGAGCCCACCTCGGGGAACTCCCCCGAGCCCTCCTCGGGGAAATAAATTGCATGCGGCCACTGTTAAGTTGCTCACTCTCGCCTCTGTGCCTCCAGAGGACGGGATGAGTGGCGAAGCAGGTGAGGCCGTAGAGGCGAGTCCCACTGGTGCCTTTAAGAAGGACCAGCGAGAGACCGCCGAAAAGAATACTATTAAAAAAGCGTCGAAGGCCTTATCAAAGCCTTCGCGCAAGGATCCGACTACCCAGTCTCTCCAAAATAAGCCGAAGCCTCTCCTGAAGCGAGAGGTACAGGAGAGACTGGGAAAGGCAAGAGGGCCTAAAAAGGGCCTCAACAAATTTTTATTCTTAAAGGATAGTGAAATGGATTGCGAGGATAATTAAATTTCATACTAATAACTTATGTCGCTACTACAATGGAATTGTAGGGGTTTCTATGCTCGTGTAGAGGAAATCAAACTAATAATTTCATCCCTGCATCCTTCCATCTTGTGCTTGCAGGAGACCCACTTCCGCCCAACTGACAACCCGATGCTTCGTGGGTACGATGTGTATCGTACCGACAAGCCTTTCTTTGATCGGGCTAGCGGAGGTGTGGCTATATTCGCACGAAGTACTATATATCATAAGAATATTAATATTGTTTCTGATCTCCAAGTGATTGCTGTCAGAGTCTCCCTTCCTATGGAGGTAACCGTATGCTGCATCTACCTCCCGCCAGGTGAACGTGTTTCCAAGAGGACACTAGAGGCCCTCTTTATACAACTTCCCGCCCCCTATATCATCTTGGGGGACTTTAACGCGCATAACCTGGTGTGGGGGTCTAATTTTACAGACGCCCGCGGGAGGATGGTAGAGGATATTCTTGTCTCGGGAAACCTGGTGTTAATGAACACCGGGACCCAGACACACTTCTCCACCTTTAATGGTGTATCCTCTGCCATCGACCTAGCCCTATGTAGCCCCGGGATTGCTGCTCACTACCTTTGGGAGGTTCACTCGGACCTATGTGGCAGCGATCACTTTCCCATTCTGCTTTCAAAAATCCAAGATCCTCCCAGTACAGCACGGTTACCCCAATGGGTTCTTAAACGTGTTAACTGGGATAAATTCCGCGAGCTCGCCGTATTCGACGAACCCCATTCTCCCGACGTTGATGTAAAGGCTGGGCAATTCACTTCGACGGTCATAGCGGCGGCGAGGGCATCCATCCCTAAATCCTCGCCAAACCCGCGCCACCGTCCTGTTCCCTGGTGGAACGAGGAGTGCCGGCTTGCTATTTCTAACCGCCGAAGAGCCCTGCGTATCTTTAATCGACGTCCTACTTCGGAGAATCTGGAGTCATTCCGGATTCAACGTGCTAGAGCTCGCCGTATTATTCGAGAAAGCAGAAGAGAGTCTTGGAGACAGTTTATTTCTACCCTTACTATTTCCACTCCCACAACCAAGGTTTGGGTTCACATTCGTAAAGTACGTAGTAGCAAAAATACCATTTATAATATACCCGCACTCATGTCTAACGGTTCACTTGTCTCCTCCCCTATGGAGGTCGCCAATGTATTGGGCTCGATGTTCGCCGCTATTTCTAGCACTGCGAGCTACTCTAACGAGTTCGTGGTGCATAAGCGGAACATCGAGCGCCATGCTATGGATTTTGGTCGAAGTCGGGGGGAGGATTATAACTCCCCCTTTACCAAAGATGAACTTACCTATGCCCTGTCCCAGGCCGGCAGCACAGCCTCTGGTCCAGACGACATTCATTATGAGATGTTGCGTCAGCTGCCCCCTGCCGGACAGGCACTTCTTTTAGACCTCTATAATAGTGTTTGGGAATCTCATCAGTTCCCCTCACTATGGAGGCAAGCAACCGTTATACCTATATATAAAAGTGGCAAAGATAAATTAGAGCCAACTAGCTATAGACCGATAGCTTTAACTAGTTGTGTGTGTAAAATATTGGAAAAAATAATTAATAAGCGACTTATATGGTATTTAGAATCCCGCAATCTGCTATCTAATATTCAATGTGGTTTTCGCCGTAACCGATCCACGGTGGATCACCTTGTCCGTCTAGAGACGGCTATTCGTGACGCTTTTCTCCATAAGCAGCATCTTCTGGCTGTCTTCTTCGATCTGGAGAAAGCGTACGATACCACCTGGCGGTACGGCATTTTAAAAACCCTGTTTAATTGGGGGTTCCGGGGGAACCTCCCTATTTTTATATCTAATTTTATGTCGGATAGACACTTCCGGGTAAGGTTAAACAACACCTTATCCGATGATTTTATTCAAGAAAATGGGGTGCCTCAGGGTAGTATTTTAAGCACTACGTTATTCGCTATCGCGATAAATAGCATCGTGAACAACGTGCACGTACCTGTCCGTTCATGCCTTTTTGTGGATGACTACGCAATTTATTGCAGTTCATCAAGTCTCCACAGGGCTGAACGACAGATACAACTCGCTGTAAACAATCTATGGTTGTGGGCATCTCGTAATGGCTTTCGTTTCTCTGCGGCCAAGACGACTGTCGTCCACTTCCATAGATTACGTGGAATACAGCCAGCCCCCAATATTTTAATGAACAACGTTGTTTTACCTGTCTCCGAGACCGTAAGGTTCCTGGGACTTTTATTCGATTTTAAACTAACTTGGATCCCCCACATCAAAGACCTGAAAGCGAGGTGTATTAAAGCTTTGAATTTACTTAAAGTTGTGAGTGGTTGCTCTTGGGGTGCTGATAGGGAAACCTTGATGCGTCTCTATAGAGCCTTGGTGAGATCAAAACTTGATTACGGCAGTTTTGTATATGGTTCCGCTAGACCCTCGGCGTTAAAGATGCTCGATAGCGTCCACCATGCTGGCATTCGACTGGCTACTGGTGCTTTTCGTACCAGTCCAGTCGTCAGCATCTGTGCTGACGCCGGTGAGCCCCCTCTTTCTTACCGGCGGTCTTACCTCCTGGCATCTTACGTGTCGAAACTGCATTGCATGCCAAATAATGTTGCTTACCGCCCTGTATTTCATCCCCCTAACCGTGTCTTGTATGAAACTAAATGGCGTAGTACAAGGCCGGTTGGGATCCGGATGCTATCTGTTTTCGACACGTGTGGGATAGTGCTGCCAAAGGCTATCCCCATATCACCAGGTCGAGTTTCTCCCTGGAAAATACGCCCTCCGAAATGCCATTTTGATCTTGCCAAGTTCCCTAAAGCGACCACCCCAAACTTTGTATATGAGAGGACCTTTAATGAGCTCCTCTCCACTCGCTTTCACGGATTCGAGCGCATCTACACTGACGGCTCTAAATCTGGAGCCTCCGTGGGATGTGCTTTTGTTGTGGAAGGATCCAATTTTAAATTTGGTTTACCTAAAGAAACCAGTGTTTTTACGGCTGAATTATATGCCATTTTTAAATCTTTGTGTTTTGTTTACCGAAGTAGTCACCGTTCTGTCCTCATCTGCACGGATTCCATGAGTGCTCTGTTGGCATTGTCCACTCTCTACTCCTGGAATCCCCTCGTGCAGATGATACATGAGCAAATTTTAAAAATTGATTCATTAATCACCCGGCTCGCCTTTTGCTGGATTCCTGGTCACGCTGGTCTTCCAGGAAATGAACTGGCGGACCAGGCGGCCAAGGAGGCAGCACGCCTGCCTCCGGAGGCGAATCTGGGTGTCATGTTTTTAGATCTTAAGGGTTATGTTCGGCGTGGAGTCTTACGCACCTGGCACGAGCAGTGGGTCTCGACCCCTGCTCAGAACAAGCTGCGGTCCATCAGGGACGGTGTGTCGCGATGGCCCTCTTCTATACGAAAGTCTAGAAGAGAGGAGGTCATCGTGACGAGACTCCGCGTCGGGCATACTTCATTGACCCATAGTTTTTTGGGCAGACCCGAATTGCGCCAGTTATTAAGGGATTAAAAACTGTTTACTAATCCCGGACCCGAATTGCGCCAAGTCAGTTTAGGTAGTCGGTGAGGGAGGTGGGGGGGATGATACAAACAAAGACCATCGCAAACAAGCTCTCGCCCCATCATGTCTTTCCTCCCCTTAGTAAAGGAATGTAAAAACGCCCTAAGTGCCCCCAACAAGACTTGTAACAGTAGTATTGACATCCGTCTGTCCAAAACTTATTAATTGTCTCGACAACAGTGACTGTCCCGGTGTATTTTTAAATATTTTTTTTCGGGTTTTGTGTGAACTGTGATAATATTAGCGAGAATTGTTGATATAGAAAGGATTTATAGTGAAAAAGGGAAAGTTCTGATTGTCTATTATAATTATACGTATCGACAGGTGAATCAATTAAAGTTGCCGAGGGAAGAGAGGTGGAGATGCACTAAAATCGAATGCAAGGATAAAATATTTACTCTTGATGGTGGAAACATTTTCTCGCGGACTGAAAACTAACACAACCACGAACCACTACTAGATCAAGAGTTGAACAGAAGATCCATTAGCAACGCAGTTAAGGTGGAGTGCTAGTGAGCGTTAGTTTAGGGCAGTATTTTTGCAGTTTTTATAGCACAAACATCTTTTGGCCAGAATAAATCAAATATTTCTTCTATGGAAACATAGTTTTGTTTTCTGCACATGCTAATTTCAACAGTTGTTGAATATCTGTCATGAACATGGCGGAATTTGGTGACAAACTTTTCTCTTTATTTAAAAAGTTTGTCACCAAATGCCGCCATGCTCATGACAGATATTCAACAACTGTTGAGATAAGCATGTGAAGAAAACAAAACTCTATGTTTCTATAGAAGAAATATTTGATTTATTTGGCCAAAAAATGTTTGTGCTATAAAAACTGCAAAATTAATGCACTAAACTCGCACTCACTAGCACCCCGTCTTAAGAGGAAAGCTGATGAGATTGAAGTAAGGCCTTCAAAGTTAATCCACACAGAGGTACAGACACAGAAAAAGACTATAAAAACATTGACCCGCAAGGACATTAAATGTATCAGGAATAACATCAACTACACTAAACTAAAAACACTGCCAAAGTTGCCTAAATTTTCCGAAGAAATTCAATTTGCCATAGATTCAATTGAAATAAAAACTATTCAAGACGAAAACTTTTTGTTGAGAAACGAAAAAGAGAAGGGGATCGTGACATTTTCTTGTGACTCGAATCTTGAGTATTTGTGCCAGAATGAAATTATGTTAATGGATGGAACCTTTGAATACGCACCGAAACATTTTCTTCAGCTTTTTACTGTACATGGGTATTTCGAAGTTTCATACATACCTCTAGTTTTTTTGCCTACTTAAAAACAAGAAAAAGCAGAGCTACATTGACGCTATGAGAATCCTTAAGGACGGTTGTGAGAAGGAACAACTTCACCTTCAACCTTTATACATTGTGATTGATTTCGAGCAAGCGATTCACGAGTGCATCGTGTCGACTTTTACACAAACCAGGATAGTAGGCTGTCGATTTCATTTAGCGCAAGCATGGTAAGCAAAACAATTTTATTTTACAACTTTAGACTAATAATGTTATATAGTTTGTGACTTGATTATTATATTTTTCACTCTTGAAGATTTTTTAGAACTGCGTTTTACTACCTGTTCGAGTTATAGGCCTCCTTATGTACTAATTACGCTAATAGGCTTTGGTATGAGATAGGTAGAATGCAGAGAAAGTGAATCCTAATTTGCATGTAGTGAGAGTGGAAAATCATTTAGGAAAAAACCCCTCCAGTTCACTCAACCAGGATTCGATCCCCAACCTCCCAATCATCGGCTTGAATTTTTTTTTATTCAAAGTGTATATCTGAAGAGTTTTTTCTAAATGATGAATAGAACTGTATAATCAATATTCAGAAAATAATTGAAATATGGGCAGTTTACTAATGAAGTGTGTGTCCTTCCAAAACTCCTTTGTATGACTTTTTTATATTATGTTTGTTATACTATTATTTAGCATACATATAGCTATTATTGACAATGTTTTAAAAACGAAAATTTCACTTTGATATAATGTTGTTTGATTTATATTTTTTGACTTGTGTCCTTCTTACTGCCAGACATAGCATTAATATTTGTTTATGTTCAGAGTTGGCGCAATTCGGGTCCTGTCTTGGGAAGGGGGGTATTGGCGCAATTCGGGTCCGGTCTGGGGGGGCACTTTTAAGCTCTTGGCGCAATTCGGGTCCGAGCTAAGAGAATTGGCGCAATTCGGGCGAGCCCAGTTTTTTACTAAGAGGGGATCCACCTCCAGTGTGTGAGTTTTGTGATACTCCCCTTAGTGTGCATCACATTTTGGTGGAGTGTCGCAAACTAGCCCCTATCCGTCTGGCTCTTGATTTTAAAGGTGACTTACGTTTTTTATTACGCGATAGTGCGGATGGAGTTATTTGTTTACTCCGTTTTATACGCCAGGCGGATCTTTTTAATGCCATTTGAGTCACTTTTATAAAGCGGCTCTTTTGGATATTATCTCATATTGAGATCTTTTTAACGGTTTTATTACAATTTAACATGTTGTTTTGTCTTTTTAACGTATTATCATTTTAACATGTTTTGTCTTTTTAACGTGTTATATTTTAATATGTTTGTTTTGTCTTTTTATTGGAGTGATACACTTGTGGTTTTTTTTAGCAGGTGTATCACTTAATTTATACCAAGAGTCCAATTGAGCACTCCTATGGAGTGTCTCAAATGGTGAATGTTTTATCTCTTTCCCCTATGGGGATCTTATTATGTTTTTAATATATTTCAAGGCCCTAATGACCTAGATGTGTCGATGGGCCGTTAAACAATAATAATAATAATAATAATAATAATTTTAAATGTCCGCCACAAAAAAAGAAAAAGAAATTTGATTTGGAAGAAAAACTTGCTTCTTTCATTGATTCGCGGCAAGGAAGTTCAAATGATGATGACGAGGATTTATCATTTTACAAGTCTACGCTGCCGGTAGTAAAAACCTTCACAATGGATGAAAAAATGCATTTCAGAATTAAAGTTATGGAACTACTACAAAATATTAAACGATCTAAACAAACCATTGTCCCTAGTATTTCTTCTGTTGTAACGCCATATCATCGTCCTCATAACATCGTGCACCAAGAGCCCATCAACAACAGCTACCAGCCACAGTATATAAATCAACATCTTTCAGCAACACCATTAACGTCTTACTTCACCCAGTTTTCTCCTGTTGGTGATGATCCACCATCAAGTGCGTCAACGAACGTCACTGACTCTTCAATGGACTCATTTAATGATTATTAATCCAATAATATTTAAAACATAATAAATGCTGAATAAAGAATTTGTATGCTTAGTTTTTATTAATAAAGTATTCAGAAAAAGTATAAACTAAATTAAATGTTTCTTTATTTTCCTTCTAATAATAGAGAAGTTCCACAAAGTACGTGTATAAACTAACTATATATTTATATAATTTCCTAATATGTATTTGTGTGTGTGTGTGTCTTTCCACACCCTCAATGGGACAGAACCTAGTGGAGTCAAATTTTAATTATTAGTCACAATAAGGTCCTACTTACCTTAAAGCAACAGCAAGCATCTCTTCCGCTGGTATTGCAAGTCTCATATTAGTATTCTGATGCGTAATCCTTTGTTTTATTTTGCCAAACAATTCATCAAAGGATGATTGGGACATACGAAAATAATTGAAAAACTTTTCTTCATCATCTCGAAGACGCCCATATAGTGTATAAAATGCACCTTGTAATAGTCTTTCACTGTTTATGGGATGCACCCACCATTTCCTTTGTTTTCGTTTTTTATTTCGCATTCTGAATGCAGCATAAACGATAACCGCGGCTTCAACATCGTCCATTTTTTTTCTATCGGTTTTTCGGCGTATACTAACGTTCTGTGTGACCAAGGTAATAACGTCAGTCAAAAATAACGTCCGTTACAACGTCCGTTGATACAACGCTCGTGTGTTCCCGGCCTTTGCTGTCAATGATTGTGAAAACAAAACTCCAAGTTCATGGGCCCATTGCATTGAATTCCTCGCATTAATTGATGTATCACATGCATCCCTTGTGAGCCCCACAGTGAACAAACACGTCTAGAGGCTGTCTATCCTTTATTATAGACTATACTGCTTTGTTGATCCCACTCATATTTGGAGCACCATCATAGGTTTGTCCATGCAAATTCGAGAGGGGTAGTTGAAATCTGGTCATTATATAAAAAAGAATGGCTGCAATCGACTCCCCAGTTGTTTTAGTAGAACTGTTTATTCCCAAAAAAACTTTCATGAGCCTTTGAGTTTTCATCAACCCAACACACACATATGCTAAGCTGTTCAGTCCCAGTAATATCACGTGAACCGTCGCAAGTCAAAGAAAACAAATTGAATTTCAGCACAAAGATTTCTATCAATTTCATTACCCATTATTTCCAAAATCTCAGGTTGAATATTTCTATCTGTGTATACCTCTCGTTCCTTATTCAACCGATTTTCAAAATATGAATCATCCTCGGAACGTAGTTCTATAATACGAAATAAGTTTCAACTTTCTTGTTGATTTCCTCTTAAAGCTAGACCTTGCAAGGATAAATATTTAAATGAAGTGAAAATTTTCAAAAGACATTCCCTAGAAATCTTACGTTCAGAAACTAAAGAAGAATTTAACTGGGCATTCATTGGATTTTTTAGCTGTTTATAACTTAAAACTGTTTGTAAATGACTATCTGACTTTTCGTGTGATCGAAACTTGTCCTATGCCTTTTTCTAGTTTTTAAATCCATTTGTAGAAAACGCTGGATCCATTTTCCTAGCAAGATTGTTATCAGGAAATAATTTATGATATATATTACAATAAAAACAAAGAGCTCCATCGGCACTGTTTGTAGAGGCAAAGTGAACTCCTTGTACCATTCTGGTTGAAACCGAAGTATTTTTACTTTTAAATTCTGTGTAGGAAATTTGGTTGATATTGTAACTGGCAGGTTTGATGCTAGATATGTATTGCTTTCACAACTATTAACTTGTGATTTATTCAACAAATTTTCTGTTTTATTAAAATTTAAGTTGGCTTGAATGGACTTTTCTTCAGGCTCGCCAAAGCAGTGTTTTTTAGGCGATTATAGTTCAGTTGGTGAAGCACATTTTGTTTTGATTAAGAAACGATCCATACTCAAAATAGTTCTCAAATCACGTTGATTTATATCAAGTTCACTTTTACTGACAAACACATTAGCATATGTCATATGTAGTCCTAATACATAAACTAATTTATTTACAAAACATTTAACAACACCACACACAACACTATTTATTCTTAGCATTCACAAGTTTGCTGCAACTATCCGATAAAGTTAAGAACTTTCAAATAAAATAAAACAATTTATTAATGCAACAAGAATGTCACCAACCTAAAAACTAATTTATTCGCGCTATTGTCTATACAAATGAAGCAAGATCCACCTATTTATTAAGTTCATTTCATTTCAAAATAACTGTAATTTCTAGAATAAAAAACTATTCAAATAAATCATTAAATACGTTATTGAATTCAAGGGTAATTTCCTCTGACTTTTGGGGGGGGGGTGTCCCCCCCGTCCCCTCTACCAGGCACGCCCATGGCTGCAGCTGTGGATATGGGGGGAAAGGGCTGGCCCACTAAACCCATCCCATACTTTATTCACATCTGAACTAGCTCGGGAACTTATTAAACCAATTCCCTATAAAACTCTAGTGTGTGAGGCATAACATAATCACAATTATCACCCGCCCATGTCTAACTGCGCAGTACAATAATCAGTAATCAGCACCCCAAGATGGACGAATAGTAAATGTTAGGCGTATCAACATGAGTGGCCCCTAGCTGTGGTGCATAATAGCGGTAACGTTAGTAGTGGTAGCGGTGACCTGAATCAACTTGACCTTGACGCTGATTGGCCGAGACAGGTCACGTGACCACGCCTCCTGCTCTCTGATTGGTTGTTATTTTTCCCCCACCCCCTGACCTACTTTCCTCTGATTGGCTGTTATTTTCCCCCCACCCCCTGACCTACTTTCCTCTGATTGGCTGAGCCCTCCTCCCTCCTATCCGACCCCTCCAGGCCTTCCTCCTCCAGCCGTCCAACCACGTACATGTTGGGGAATAATTATCGTTAATTAGGAGTGTCACGGCGGCCTTGTTGGTTTTTGCTTAATTGGTGAATAATTATTGTTAATTAGGAGTGTCACGGCGGCCTTGTTGGTTGGAGTTGGGCGTTCCTCGCGCCATGGCTGGAGACCTTTCTCTATCAAAGGTAGGATGGGGGATGTCGGAGTTTTTATTCATGGCTGTCGTGTTGCTGCGACCCTTCTCTATCGAGCTTCAGTCGTGTAATGCCAACTTTCTCCTTCACTCCGCTGTTGGTTTTCCCCCTCCAGCCCCTCCCCCCTACAGGCTGCAAAAAACCAGTTGATTCTTGCTTAGAGACGAGTTGGGACAAGAATAGCAGGTGTGTGTGCAACCCTTTCCCCCCTCCTGGCACCAGGTTGGCGGGCAGACAAGTCAGGACAAGAATATATCGTGTGTTATGTCGCAACTCTAGCGGGCATATGCACAATCAGGGGCCACCGAATCCTTGGTTAGGGGCCGCTATCCCGGTACAAAAGTATACTAAAATCGTTTGTTCAATATCGTCTTTCACAACGCACGGATGTGTGTATCCGTAATGGACAGGACAACCTGTTTTTTTTCATTGCGTGTTATGTCGCAACTCTAGCTGCCATATGCACAATCAGGGGCCACCGAATCCTCGGTTAGGGGCCGCTACCCCGGTACAAAAGTCTATTAAAATGGTTTGTTTGGTATCGTCTTTCACAACGAACGGATGTGTGTATCCGTCATGGACAGGACAACCTTGGGGTTTTTTCCATTGCGTTTTATGTCGCAAACTCGGCGCCAGGTTGGCGGGTCGTCAAGACAAGTTGAGACAAGAATATTAATTGCCCCAGGGCAACGGTTTTTTTTCCCTGGCTCGACAAGTCGAGTTGAGACAAGAATATATATTTAGGTCATCGTGGCGTCAGGTTGGCGGGCAGACAAGTCAGGACAAGAATATATCGTGTGACGTCGAACGAGGGAGGGTATAAAGAGGGGCACCCCCCCCCCCACCTGGTTGTCTAGAGCCAGGTAAGATGGACAAGTTACATTATAATATTATATTTACTTTTACAACAAAACCACAAGTAAACCGCTTATAAGGATCTTGAAATTATTTTAAATTAATAGGTTGTTAAGTTTAAATATTAAACTATACATCTTAAACAAAACAGAAATTTAATGGCCGCAAAAGAATATTTAACTTTTACAAACTAAAAATATTTAAGTTTAAAAAAAAAAATCACGCTTATGAGGATTTTGAAATGATTTTAAATTAATACGTTGTTACGTTTTAAATATGAAACTATACACACTGGCATGGTATATAACATTTACACAAAACAAATTAGTTACTTAAACACTGACAATCAATTTAATGACGGCAAAAAATATGTTGATATAATAATATATTTACTTTTACGCAACGAGAAATTTAATGTTCGGAAAAAAAAATTTGATATAATATATTTATTATATTTGTAATTAATATTAAATGGAGGATTAAAATAAATTTCAGGGCGTTCTGTTTTACTTATTATATATCAAGGGTCGAATAACGGGGTAGCAGCTTTCTCATCACATCGTCTATATCGATATCCGAATCACTATCTTCAGCTGGAGAGTTTGTAATTAATATTGGCGAGGGGGGTGCAAGGTTTATTGTAGGGATAATATCGTTGTTGTTTGTTGAGGATCTTGAAATCGTGGTTCGTATAGGTCGTCTTGCGCTACTCTTGGCAATGCGGCCGGTCCGAACCCCTGAAGGTTGCACGTGTGAAATAGTTTTAGGGGGCCCCAAAGTACCTGGAGACCGCAGGGCCTGAAACGCCGACGGCCAGGCGTCTGGAGGGCCCCTTAAGTTCAGCATGTCCTGCAGGGAGCCGTCTGGAGAAGCTGAGGATGTTGGGGAGGAAGCGCTTCCCTGTCCTGAGTGTCCATGTCGTACCTGTTCAGGGGTGCCTCTGGGATACGGGTAGAGCGGGTAACATCGGTGCCTGGAGGTAGCTGGTTGCTTGAACGGTGCCGACGAACAACGTCGGTCAGATAGGCGGCACTCCTCATGTCAACGTGACCTATCCATACCTCTGAAGGTTGAGGCAGAGCGTCCAGAGGGTCCATGTCGTGCCTGTTCGGGGGTGCATCTGGGATTCGGGTAGAGCGGGGAACATCAGTGCCTGGAGGTAGCTGCCGGCGGACAACGTCGGCCAGATAGACGACCATAGCCGCCACGAGGTTATCCGCCAGCCTCAAACTTTCCCTACTCAGGGCTAAATCGGCTGCCTGTTGCACCATCGTTAGTCCATCAGCTCTCCACCAGGATCCCTCTAAGCAATTAAGTTAGGTTTTACTTTGCGGTGTACTGTATCATTTAAATTTAAATAACTTATAACCTGTTTATTCATTAACTAATGATAAAGTTTATTCGCGTCAATCTATAGCAGACAGCTAATATAAATACAGACACTAATAACGCGCGTATTTTAGGTACACATAATAGTTTTTTTCAACAAACCAGAGACTCCTGATATAGAACAAAAGTATCCTTCATGAATATATATTTAAATTGCAGGCAAGAAATTAAACAAGTTCGTATTTTAGCCACACATAACCCTAAATGCTTTATCTTGAAGGGGGTGGGACGTGACACATTAAAACAAAACTATTGCTTAGGGTCGTCAATTATTATATGCACTACGGAAGCACCCCCCTTGGCTGCGGCCTGACAACACACACGGGTCTGATGGGTTGGTTCCTTATGGTAGGAATGGGTCGGTGTGTTTTATGGAGGGTCCAATAGCTTGCTTGCGCCGGCTTACGGATACCGCCATGGCTGCATAATTGTGTTGGGTGGCGGGCTGGGGGGTTATTAGGGGTAAATGCGCGTTGTTGAGTGGCCCCGCTGCTATTCAGGCGTGACTCCTATGCAGAGGTAAGGGGTCCGAAAAGAAGGATACTCTCTGAGTTGTCCCTTGAAGAGTGGACCAAATCCTCCGTCGTGTGGCCGTGTTCTGTCATAAATAATAAGACTTTATTTACTATAGGGAGGGGAGACATTTGATAAATATTATCAATACACTATTTTTTTCTGTTGACGCCAGCAAGGAATATAAATATGTCTATGATAAGTTACTATTACGGTTATTTATAAAGATGATCTATAGGAAAGTTGTTCCATAGAGGCGCTAGCACATAGCTCACACCATGCCAATGGTCAAACCTAGAGGTCTTAAGCTAAAGAGAAAGTATTGTAAACGTGAAAATATATGGGGATAATAGTTTTCTACTTCAGACTATATCTTAGAAGGATTTTATTTTTAATGTATAAGTGTCTCAAATTTGGATTTTGTAAAGCCGCAGGGACTATAAATTCGTTTATTTAATAAATTCACTAAGAAATAATAGAAAATCAAATGATTCTTATAAACAGACAACCTAAAATTAAATAGCTGAATCGGCCCTATAATGTCCGATAGCCGCTTAGACCCAAAATTTTGACTCAAACAGGGATTATTAATAGATTAAACAAATGCTAGCTTTTAGAAGCCACAAATATAACCCTTGCAAATACACATACAATTTAAAATTAAAAAATCAAACCCTTTTCAAGCTATGTAACAGTGATAGTTTTGTTTCAAAACATGTCAACAAAGGTTAGGGAGAAGTTCTATTACGGCTGCGAATTACATAAAGTTTAGCCAAGGGACAGATAGTTTTCTCTATTATCTACCTTCTCATTTAGAGCAGACACAAATTTAACCATAGCAAATAAACAGTCAATTTAAAATTAAAAATCAAACACTTTTTAAGCTATGTAACAGAAGAGAATTGAAATACCTTGTGTGGATGATGTTGATGCTGAGTTTTCCATCGTCTTGATTAAGCAGCTGCTCAGTAAAACTGATTAATTTCACTGACGAAGAAGAAGACGGCAGTGGTGGTTGCTTGAAAACTCATCCCTATATGTATGAACCAAAATCCCCCCTTTCATCTAATATTGACTCGCCCGTGCAAGATTCCGATTTTCTGGATTGTTAGATTCCTGAGAGTACACACCTTTTAAATCAGCTGGGTGCCATTCTTCCTTAGTAAAGGGTGCTAGAGATTGGCTCTTAAAAGGTTAAAACTCTCTCTTCATGAATTCAGCTGAGGTCAATTCCGTCATGGTGGAAATTTAGATCTTGCAACAAACCTTAGCGGGAGTTTTTAACCCTAAATGAAATCGGTCTTACATGCGTCAAGGGGGTGGAAACCCGATATTAGCTCACTGTCATGATATTTTGAGGGGGAGAGCGGATTCCATTGAAAAATGGTATGTCAGTGGAACTGTCTAGAGTGAAAGATGGAGGGAGAATAGAAAACCTATATACACGCGAAGCGATTGGAGGTTTTGTTCCACTACATGCGCCGTGAATTTAATAAATGTTTAAAGTGGCGCTTATAATTTTCTGCCTTTGTACAGGAAGTAAACCCTGGACCATGCGTTTACTGTACAGGTCCCCATAGGATAATATCTCATTTTCACCAAACTTTATTTATTTATTTTTCAAATATCTATGCGTTTTTTTCGCAGTTCTAGCTGTAAATAATTTTGACGTATTTTAATTCTCACTTTTAAATATTTCGTAATAAAGTTATCAGTTATAATTTTTTTAAATTTTTAACTTCATAATTAGTAAGATAATTAAATAAATTAAATTTAAAAATTTTTGCCCTTTTTTTTTTTTTGTTCACACTCTTTGTCGTGAGTCCTCGCAGCACCTTTGTACAGGAAATGAACCCTGGACCATGCGTTTATCCCCGTTCACCCCCTGTACGGCTTTGAACCAGTGTCCCTTGACAACGCGTACATATAGGCTGTGGTGACCTGGTGGTCTAGGGGTAAGGTGTAAAACTTCTGTGCTGGCGGCCAGGGGTTCAATCCTCGGTCCCGGCACAGATTTATCTGATTTCCAAACCCTTCCTTCACCTCTGACAAGACATCTTGTGTGAATGTTGGGGAATACCGGGCCTCCACCGTGGTTCGGATTCCACGTTAAATTGTAGGTCCTTCATTTCATCTCACAATCACCCTATCATTACACATTAGCGTATAACCCGAACGGGTAGTAAGACGCGGTGCTAATAATACATATAGGCTTTCTATGAAAAAAAACCTCGCCCCCATAAATTCCTGAGTAATATTAAATACAACTTTAAATATCGTTTAATGTTAGAGGCTATATTTTGTTGACATAATAAATACTGTTCAGGAGGGAGAATAGAAAACCTATATACACACGCTGCCAGTTATAAATATTAAATAAGAGTGGATAAAAGTGATAGCAAAATAAAGTATTCAATTTTTACTAAATAAATCTTAAAATTTATTTATTAACTATGTTTTTTGTGAATACTGTAGTACTTTTCGGTATTAGTGTCCCTGGTTATTATCCTTCAGCTACACTAATACTTGGCTGTTGCGCTGTGGAACCCAGACAAAGACACAATTTATAATTTCTAAAATAGGGTTTGGGCAAATAAATACCATTCCTAGCCAAGGTTTGACCTAGAGAATTTTGATACAAATCGATAACGCCAGTTCAACTGGAAACTGCCTCTGTCACAAAATAAAGGGGGTGTAAGTGCTTACTAGCACCAAATCTATTTTCCTTATCAAACATAGTCATACATTCCTTTGAGATTAATATTTGTGTCCAACTCTGTCTCCGATAGATGGGTTTCATTGCAAAAGTCCTGTTTAGTGTTCAAGTTTCTAATGAGCATTTATTATACTGTTTATTTTTTTAATTTTTTAAGTGGCATTACCGAGTTTATAATACAAATTTAAAACTGTTATGGATAGTTGTATTTTTCCTCCTCTTCCTCAAAGTGGATTGGGTCCACAATAATGTAACAACGCGTCTCTCCTGATGTAATACTAAATATTTAATTTATTTTAATAACCTCCTTACTACACAGATACAAGATTTTGATGTGAGATTTTTTTTTTTATATATATATTGGTTGGGCTCAAACTATTCCAAAAGTTTACGTGAACTATTGATTCTTTCCCCCTGCGGGACACGTCCGTGAAGTTGGCCCCCCCCACTTTTAAAAATTCAATTTTTTATTATTGCAATCGTTTGTTCTTCGTTTGTTCTTCGTTTGTTCCGGATTGTTCCGCAAAAATTTTCGTTTGTTCCGTTTTGATAGGCCCACAAATGATATGTTTACATTGGGGGGGCCAACTTCACGGTAGCCCCCCCACTTGTAAAAATTCAAGTTTTTATGATCGCAATCGTTTGTTCTTTGTTTGTTCCGGATTGTTCCGCAAAAAGTTTCGTTTGTTCCGCATTCGTTCTTGCACAAATGGGACGTGAACTTGTGGCGCTTTGTTTACTAGTGAGGGGCTAACTTCACGGTAGCCCCCCCACTTTTAAAAATTCAAGTTTTTATAATTGCAATCGTTTGTTCTTTGTTTGTTCCGGATTGTTCCGCAAAAATTTTCGTTTGTTCCGTTTTGATAGGCCCACAAATGATATGTTTACATTGGGGGGGGCTAACTTCACGGTAGCCCCCCCACTTGTAAAAATTCAAGTTTTCATGATCGCAATCGTTTGTTCTTCGTTTGTTCCGGATTGTTCCGCAAAAAGTTTCGTTTGTTCCACATTCGTTCTTGCACAAATGGGACGTGAACTTGTGGCGCTTTGTTTACTAGTGAGGGGCTAACTTCACGGTAGCCCCCCTCACTTGTAAAAATTTAAGTTTTTATGATTACAATAAGTTTTTATTAGTTTGTTTCAGATTGTTCCGCAAAAATAAATTTATATTTCTGTTTTGATACGCTGACAAATGATATGTTTACTTTGTAAGTTCATAAAGTTACCTCCTCCTTCTCCTCCTAAAAACGTTAATATATACGATATATATATGATTGCGATCGTTTGTTCTTCGTTTTTTCCAGATTGTTCTGAAAATAATCTTTTGTCCCCTTTCTATACCTCCATAATTTGTATGTTTACATTGGACGTCCGTAAAGTTAGCCCCCCCTTCCCCCTACTTTTAAAAATCCATGTTTTTATGATTGCATCCATTTGTTATTCGTTTTTTCCGGATGGTTCTCCTAAAAAATACGCACACTCTGTGGTGGCAATGACTTATTTACACTAGGATTGTGGTTTGGCATCCTTATGCCAACTCCCCCCCCCCCCCTTCCCCAACCTCCCTCCCTGCCACACACACACACACTTTGCAATCAATAATTTGTTCTTGGTGCATTTTAGATTTTGCTTAAAAATTTTACTTTATTCCTTTTTCGAAGCCTAAAATATTTTTGTTAGTAGTAGCTCTCCTTTATTATTTCAAAACTTGAAAATTTTTTGTTTAAAGTTTGTTGTTAGTTTGTTCTAATGTTCCTAAACATGTTTTTCTTTATTTTGTTTTAAAGTTATTTTAGAAAAAATGTTTTTATTTCCTATTAATGGTTTTAAAATTAATATATATTTATCATTATGCCTAGCTCCCTTTTCCCACCTCATCTAGTTAAATTAAAAAAAATTGAATTTGTATTTTTATATTTTTCTTTTGTTTTTTCCAGATTATTGTCCATCGTATTTTAGTTTGTTCTTTCTTAGATTTCTTATAAACTCTAAATAAACCAGTGTCACTAGTGATGACGAATGGCCTTTAATGTGAGTGACTTGTGCGGTTGCACAGGGCCTTAGGTAAAGGAAGTGCCACCCTCTGTGTCTAGACTCTAGGTCTATAGAATTGACCACGGTACTTAGAATACACGGTAGGGTCCACGCGCATCTCCCCCTCCAGTACCGACCCTTTGACACGTCACTCGGTGCCCACTGACCGCGCTAGTCCATTACTATAACATTGCCTGCTAGCTGCATCTCTCCTAACATTTGCTTTAAAGTAAATTGGAATTTGATCATAACTTTCAGATTTGACCATGTTTAACCACTTCTCACTGCTCTTTATTTAAGTTGGCTGGAATAATTAAGATTTTAAAATATACAGATTACACTGCCACTGTAATAAAAGTACGCATCGAAGAACATGTTTAAGGGGTTAAAAGAAAGTTTCACAACAAATATAAATAAGACAATTTCTTATAATTATAGATTAAAAACAGACAAAATAATGTCGGCAAGATATAAAATAAAATGTATCATGAAGAAATGTAGTATTGGATAAACTCACCGAAATGAACTCAATGAAGCTTAGATAGTTTCTTTGATTTTTTTTTTCTACCACCATCAGACTTCTTACTACCGTAGATTGGTCTTTTCTGAAACTTCTTCTTATTCAAGGACTTCATTCTAATTAAGGTGCGCGTTCGAACATAACATGAAATAGCGAACTCATCTATGCCGATGTACTTCAACTTGAGGATGTTCACTAGTGTTTTCATCACATCACAATCCTTATTCAAACCACCGCCGTGAAATGTATTGAAGTCCTCTTCCATGTTAAATATAACCTGAGCCCACACACTTGTTGGCTCCATCAGGCCTCCTCTTGATATTGTAGCAAGCCAGTATATTTGTTTTGTAGGGTAGCGACTCGTTGGATGGCCATATTCGTAAGTTGTAACTAGCTTTTTCTTTCCCACTCTATAAGCAATATACCCTGCTAGCATATTTAGTAATTCTGTGCTTTCTCCTGCTACTTGTCCATGAATATAATTTTTACTTTCTGCTAACTGGGGTTATATAGTCGATATAAATGCTTCCTATTCTGGCTGTTAACTTTCAATTTCCTGCTGTACTGTAGATTCTACTTGTAAATCTTCCTGGATATCACATCTCAGATTTTGTATTACATCAACATTTAATGTGGTTGTGTCTTCAGTTGAGTAGCTCCCAGTTTTTAATATTAATGATGCACTTCGGCTCAGAAGTAAATATTTTATTCTTTGGCTCACAGCCGTTGGTAGCGGGTGATCATAAAATCTACCAAGGCCTCTAATCAGAGAAAAATAAGACTCAAGGACGTCTTGATTACATCTCAATGCCATAATATATGTGTATCCTTAAGAATGTAACTCTATGTATAGACCTTTAAGACTACGGATAGATATTAGGAAGCCCTTTTGGAAAGGTAATAATTTTTTTCTCCCAATAGCTCGCATAGATTCGCACATATCATAAGAAAAGGTTAAGGGCTGCATTCTGCACATTTAAATTAATCCCATAGGCACTTTTCAACTTATTTGTTGAATGATAAGGTAATCTAGAGTTTAGCACATCAAAGCCATCATTTATAATATTCAAAAATGTAACCACATGTTCATTTCCAGGTAGAGTATATTCAATAGCAGCTGCAACAGTTCTGGATAGTAATTCTGCAGCCTTCCTGACATTTTGTCTTTCTGTTCCTGTTAGAAGGAGGTGATTAGTGTTAATTTTATACGCAAATTTCAGATCGCCGTCTTTTTGTAACCCGACGAGCTGTGCAAATACATCTATTTTAACAGTGTTACCGTTAGACAGCTGATATCCTTCGTCCAGTAAGTGATTTCTCAAAAGTTTCAAAACATGAGGGACGTCAAAAAAAAACCAAATTTGGCGCTCTTCAATAAATGGGTTTTTAATACTTGTACAGCCAAGTGTTATCCCCATATTCAAAATAAGCTTCTGATTTGATGGTCACATATCACTAAAGTCCGGACACGGAATCCCGTGGCCTCAACTGTTTCAACAACACTCAAGAATAGTTCTTTATCGACGTGTCTGTCAAATCCGTAATAGATGGGTTGTTTCTATTTTCCAATCAAGCTTCGGATTACTAAAACTTGGACAGTTTAGTGTGGTCCTAGAATCTTGTCTTCGACAGTATCATAGCACATGTCAGATTTCACTTTCATCTCATCAAAACAAAGCACCACGTCTTTTTCAAAATCAGTAAAAACTTTGATTTGTGCTTTTAAAATATTTAAACTTACATCTATAAATCCTGGCGTAACAAAAAATTCGCTGAGGCGGCGTTTTATTGTCGTTTCACTTGGAAGGGGATGTTTTAAAACGTCTTTTAAATATCTAAATGCTTTTTTGGATATACATCTTAGCGTTATTGCCTTTGATACATCTTCAGAATTCCAAATGGCACATTTACCCCTTAAAATAATTTGATGTTGGGAGCTGGAAAAACGAGATTCGATTTGTTTTATAGTTTCGGCTAAACGAGAAATTTCTGTCCTAGCAGTGGCTAACTCTGTCAGATTGTCTTTATTTTCTTTCTTTAAAATTTTATTTTCATTCTTTAAAATATTATTTTCTTTCTTTAGCAGTTCCAGCTCTAACTCTTTTGTACTTATTAAGTGTGTTGGGCTAGTCCCGTGTTCTAAGGATGGCAAGGGCAAATTATTACTTTCATGTGTATTTAAAAGATGGTTTAATCTCTTTTTTTTTTGTTTCGCGTTTATCATATCTTTAATTTCTTTCCAAACTACTGTATTTAAAAATGTGGCACCGACTTTTTTTTAACACTATTTGGTTTCAATTTGAGTAGATCCGCCCTCAAGTCACGTTCAAAGTCCTTTTCACTAAAGTGAGCAGAGCAAACACGAGCGTTAGAGACACAAAAATTGTCAGCTCTTCTACAAGCGTGCACCCATTGTTTTCGTAATGTTTTGTCTGTTGGAACTCTATAAAATCTTACCCCAAATTCTTGAGAGTTTCTTGAGTGGTTATTGCACCCAACAACTACACAACAAGGCATCACTACTACTAATTAATATCACACGACACAGAGGTAAACAAACATTAACGCATACATACATCAAAACATTAGAGACATAGATAAAGAAAGATTAGAGCATCTAAGCAACAATAACAATTGGCGGTAGCATACAGCTGAGCGCGCAGTGGGCCACATTGACGTCACAGACACGACAGGCTACTGCGCACCTGCCTTGTGGACCCTACCGTGTATTCTAAGTACCGTGGAATTGACTATCTTTTATGTGATTCCCTCACTCTGCACAATACAGCAATAAAGATGCCAAGCAAGTCGGAAATACCAAAACTGATGAGACGTTGCATGTCATACAACTTAAAGTAAAAAAAAAAAGTAATTTTATAAATCTCACCTCCCATTTTCAAGCTTTATAATATAGCTTCAACTAATTGGGTAGTTGTAAAATCACTGACAAAATACCTGAGTGGTATCTTCCCCCGCCCCCCCAACCCTCTTTCCAACGCTCCTCAAGGAGCTCGGAGCTATGTTCTTGTGAAGCGTTGACACCACACCATCCTTTTGTTTGCTACTAATACCGTTATAATTTAGTAAGTAGTAGCTTTGGCCACAAAGAAGCGGTTGGCAGGAAATGTCATCTATTTCATTTCTAGCACTTACAAAGAAGGAAACTCCTTGTCAATTAAAATGATTTAATTATTTATTCAAATCAATCTATGTTTATAAAGGGTATTCAGACTTAGATGACCAAAAAAGTGATCAAACAAGTAGAATAAAGTAAGTAAAATACCTAAACCTCTAAAAAATGACTACAAATCTGCAAAAAAAAAGTCCAAGAATTTAAATAAAATATTGAAATGAATGCATACGACTAAATCAAAGACACGCTTTACAAATGGAAACCAAATATAGCTATGCAATGAAAGTCCTTTAAGAAAAATTAAACTCATGGATTTTGCTAACTATAGTAGTCTATTAATTTAAAAAAATCTGCTTTAAAAAAATACCATCATAACGCATCTTTCCACCGCTTAACGGCAGCGTCTCATTGGTGATGTGGATTTTACAAATATGACAAACAAAGAAGATAAAGAGTTAATTTCAACACTGTTCTTAATTCCGACAACGGTTTTTATCTAAAAAATATTTGAATATTTATGCATTCATAAAATATTAATAGCATTTAAAATGTACTAATTTAACATAAGTGCCTGGCAATTATTCAAAAATTCCTAAAAATGACTCATAAAGGACGCAATCCTAGAATATAATATTAGCTAAAATACAAAACGACACAATTAAATATATATATATACCTAGAAAATCGTTTACACAGCCAAGGGGTCGTGAACAGAATTTATGTACACATGAGCATTGTCTGTGAGATGTAGTAAAATAAATATGACCTATCACCAAAATTTGAGCTCTTCTTATTAATTAATCAATCTTCCTGTCAAAACCAATTTGAATATTATCTATTATTAATATACAGAAAAACAATGTAAAATTTATAATTAATTAATTAATTTAGCACCACGTCTTACTATTCGTTCTGGTTATACGCTTAAGTACTAGTTACGCTAGTGGGTGAAGAATTGGGAAGGTTGATTTTAGAGGAAGTGAGCCCACACATGTGTGGATGAAGAGTGAAAACCCATTTAGGAAAAAACACCCCAAGTTCACCCGACCTAGATTCGAACCTTAATCTCCACGTCCTCGGCAGTCTAGCTCAACATAAAAATAGCGTGCTATAAATAAAAACTATCCAATGAATATATTTATAGCCTAAATAAAACTAGGTTGATAATTTTTTATATTTAACACGACTATGGGAAATGTTTTTTAATAAATGTGCTTGGATCTGAAATTAAATTTTTTAGAGTTCAGGATATAATATGGAATTTCTCTTATCAAGCAAAAAAAAAAAATAAAAAAAAAATTGTTTCAAAATTTATTATATAAAAAACGTTCCAACGTAAAACATTTTTACGATTACTAGCTAAAAAATTAAATTACAATTTCCAATGTTAAAATAATACTAGTCAATTATGTTGGAAGGATCAGTAATTGCCTAAAGTACGCCCTGGAGGCTCCTTCCATGTGGAAAATATCTTATAATCCAACAGACACAGCATCCATCACTGTGAAAGGGTAATCTGACATTTCATCAATGATCAATATTCATGCCCCACCGGGAATTGAACACGGGAACTCTTAGCTCAGTAGGTAGATATATGCGGCACCCTGTGAAGAGGATTGGAATCTCGCAGCACACGTTTTAGAATTTTCGTAAGAGTTTTGTTTTTCATATTTTTTAATTTTTTATTCAAAGTGGAATATACTAGAATAGCATAATACCAATTTTTTAAATTATTTAAAAAACCTTATTGATTGGACTATATAAATAACAAAAAACTTAATCAAATACATAAATATATTTTTAGAGTGATAGTTTTGGAAATAAATAAATCACCACACTAGCCAACCACAATGTGAGAAAAGTCAATGTACAGTATATGTAAAATATTATATGCGGTTTATATTTAAAGTATATGAATATTTGATAAGGAATTGTTTTAACAATGAATCTCTCATTAAACATAATTGGGACTGTGTTAGAAACATTTTAATACTCAAATAAGCTATTAATAACAATAATAACAATAATAATAATAATAATAATAATAATAATGCTTTGAGGGACGGTAGGTCATCTACAAGTTATGACAATACGATAAATTTACTTTCTATGTTATGAATATTCTAATATTCTGATGCAAAATTAGAATAATAACATTGTATTTACATGTGAAATATACATATACTTATATTATATGTACAATTATATATAATAGGCATATATATTCTCATATACAAAATATTCTATGCATATGAATAAAAACTCTCACATTAGCATTAGGAATATTAATATAGGGAGAGAAAGAAACATAACTTGTTTTCATTACATGTTTTACTCAGCAATAGATTAATAGACAAAAGTTAAACTATTTAAAATAACAATAATTAATTTTATTGAAAATTGTAATAGTTACAAAACATAATTTGCAGATGTTTAGTTAAGATAGTTACACGCTATATAAATCTTGACAGTAAATAATTTGTTGTGTATTGTGTGTCTTTGCATTTTGCTATGCTCATTTGTTTTGTTGTTATTATATTGCCATGGGCCTGTAGGTTTTGTTTTGTTGTCTAAAATGAAGCGACCGAACAGGGTCCTCTTTTTGTTCATGTGATACATTAAATAATAGTAAAGTCTGAGTTGTTTAATTCAGTGGTCCTCCGGTTGTTAAATATAGGGATTCCTCAGCCGTCAATCCCGGACATAATTATTCTAAAAACATTTTAATTTATGATGTATTACAAATATATTAAATAACTACACACAATCAATTATTTACTAAAACTAAAGTTTAACAAAAAATTAAAAATAAACTATTTAAATCAGTACACTGCATACAGCTACATAATTGTATTAGAGTAAGTATTCAAACACAATTTAACATATTATGAATGCAATAATTTAATTACTTAAAACTAATCAATTTCATAACAAACTCACTATATAAACATGCATAGTTTAAATTAATTTTAAAAAACATGTACATATTAGTTTATAATATCTATATAAGATACTAAAATATCCTTGTATACTGTCATATACATGCACTATAACATTAAATCAAAACCTATTGTACGTCGTGCAAAAGTTTAAATTACAGTAATAAAATTAGTTACTTTTGTAAATAATCAAAGAATCATTTTCTAACATACACAAGAATATTAGGCCAAACTTTGATATTGTTTTTTGTACTATAAATCTTTTTAGAAAGATCATTGTGAACTTCCCAAGTTCCATAAATTCTTCTTGTATATGCAATGTAATGACCTGGAACATGGGCTATAACTGCCACCAAATGGACTTCAACGCCACAAATTATTAGATTCACCGGTATATCACCGAGAGAGTATTGCTTGAGAGTAACACTACTTAAACCCAATGATTCCCCAAATCCTTTTGCTTCCAGTATTTCAATATCAATAAAAACGTGTTGACCAACATTAATGTGTGATGAAAGAATGCCTGGACAAACGTTGCAATGCACATGTTTAGTTCTAGTCTCATTATTAACAATATTTTGTAGATCTCTTAAGCCATTCTGTAAGAGAGTAGCAGAATTCAAGTCCAAAATGATATGGTTCGTGATATCACTAAAAGTGCATTCAGCTGTGGAACATATTTTAGTTTTTGTTATGGTAGGCTCATCTATAAACAGTTTCTCTATTAATCTTGACAAATTTGTTTCACAGTTGTATGTTAAAAGATTAGTCCAGTTTTTTGATGGCTCAAATATCTGGGTAAGTATTTGAGCCCTTTCGATGTAAGTTTCTTTGACTGCACCTTTAGTGACAAGTGACCTTACAACCGCTAACGTCGCGTTTTTGGAGGAATTCACATGTGTTTGGTAAATATTATAATCTATATATGCTATCCCCAATGACTGGCAGAGAGCATCAAATGAACAAGTATTTTGAATTTGAACAGACTTATTCTCAAAGACAATGCAAGGACAGAGATTTCCATTTTTCAATAAACTAAGGTTTAATTTACGATTTATGGGTGTTTCTTGGATTGCCATTATTTCCGGAAATGGATTCATATATAAAGTCCTTTTTTTAGGCGGGAGATTTAGGCCCCTCCAATTTTCAGTAAAATTTAATTCTGAACTTTCTTTTTCTATGGCTGTAAAATCAATATATTCAGGCTCACATTCGTGTTTGTTTAAAATTAGGCCTCCTTCACAATTATTATTTTGAATGATTCTATCCTCAGAGTATTTTCTCTCAGAAATTAGTTCGGAAGCATTGTTACTTACTTTATTAACTTCACCCTTAGAACGTATGCTAAGAATGGTGTCTGTAGTACTGTTTGGACAAGACCTATTAATAGACAAAAGCGAAGAATGTTGCTTTATAATATTAATATTTTCTTTTGTTAGTAATGTCTGGCTTGTATTGTCCCTCGGAGGGGTTGAATATTTATTTGGAGCAGCTGCAATTTTCATACTACCTTCAATGCTTTCTAAATGAATAGCAATGAATTTATGTAATACGATAGGCTTTGTTTCATTTTTTTAAAATCCTGTGTTCTAAATCTGCAAAATCACTTTCTACACTTGCAGAGCTTCCAACTAAATTGGTACAGTTAAATATAAGCACCATTACAGCTGTCCAAAGTGGAAAATCTTTTGCTAAGCGACAAATATCATTGGAAAAATTAAAGTTAAGATAGGCGTTAACCCTGTCACCTTCTTCAGAAGAATTTTTTTCTGCCGTAGATCTCGCATCTTGAATCAATTTGGCAATGTTTGGAGTGTTTTCTACATGCTCATCTATGTCACAGTCACTTAATTCCTCTGTTTTATAAGTGTAGTTATCAACATTGACTTCTCTCTCGATATAATGGGTGCTGATAAGCTTAGTCAATTTATTCCTACTTAATTCAGTGCATGTTTTAGCACCAGTAGGTTTTGATCCATCAGTTTCACTGATCGAAATAGTTAGAACCATAATTAGTAAATCAACAAAATCGTCTAATGACACACACTTAACCATAAGGGCTATACATCTCATGTAAAAGTCCTTCACACGCTTTGGGCAATTTGTCAGCGATTTCCATTCGCTAACTCGTTTCAACAAGTGAGCAATATCCATACGTATGAAACATGATGGTTTACTATGTATATCTTCAGTAAGTGCTTTAAAACACTTGTCTAAATATTGATTCAAATCAATGCAACGCCCAAAAGACCTAACTAAAGCACCCAACAATGCCTTTGAAGAATCACTGACAATCTCTTTTGGGAAAGTAGCCCCTGATCTTATCCACTCATTCAAAAAATAAAGGATTGTGTTAGTGTCGTGTTTCTCCGAAAGCATTTGAACAACTGGAACTTGAATACCATCTGAATAAATGACACCTTCATATAGAAATATATGACCGGAAAGCCCACTTGGGCGTTTAACCTTTTTTATTAAAGATCCTGTGGCATCAACACATAATTTGGATCCTTCTTTAGTGCACAGTTTCTTATAAAGATACATTTGTGTGGGTGACCAGTAATGTACCATAAGCTTGTCTGAGGCAATATCATGAATTGATCCCACATAAGGAAGCATATGTTTCATATGCTCAACACAACGAATAGGATCTTTTATTTTTGGGAAAATGAACATTTCATCTCTTCCCTCTTGTTTAGCCTTCCTTAAAACCTGAAGCTTTGGAAGAATAGGAGGATCTTGTTCACCCAAATATATCAAATCATTAATTTTCTTTCTTCTAAAAACAGAAGAATCCTGATGCTTTAGGTTTTCTTTAAATTCTTTTCTCTTCTCTCCACTAAGCGGGCGCTTTTTTGAGTGATTTACACCCTTAGTATTTGGTGTTATAAAAATAATTTCAAGTTCTTCTCCTTCTTTAGACTCTTTATCTGCATGCCCTTTAATCACAGCACCACACTCTTTACAATGTCCTTCAATAATTAAAAAATGTTGTCTGTTGAATTCATCCTCGTACACTTTGGCTCTTTTAAATACATATGCACAAGGAAGGCTATGTTGATCCCAAAGAGCTTCTGATATATAGTGTGTCCAAAGACCAGGAGAAAGAACGCTGTATCGTCGCATTCTATTTGCAGTTGGTGCTCCATATAAACATCATGTTGGCTTTATTTCTTCCCATCTTTCTGAAGAAAGCGTTGTTCTGAATTGAACAATTGGAGGAAGAACATTTGTGTTGCTATTTTTTCCAAACGATGAATCAAAACTATCATTAGATTCTTCATCGTTGAGAATTTTGAATTCTTTTAAAAGTTCCACTTCACCTATATCTCCGTCTTCAGTTCCAATTCCAAAATGAGCCCGAAGCTTGTTTTGTATGTCATTCCTGTTTTCTCTGACATATACATATATATACTTACTGGACATAGTGCCTTGAATGGAGATACTGGCATTTTTCCAAATTATTGACGAAGGAGGGGCAACGTTTCCGTCTGGACTGATAATTCCTTCTAAATTCTTCAAAATTAGGAAAAGTTGATCAGATGATACTGCAGCTCTTTTTGGCATCTAAAAATATTAAACATAACTAAGAATTATCAAACATATATTTTTAACTTGGGAAACATAACTAACAATAGTATTGAATACTTAGAAAATAATACATTTATTCAAGTAAAAAGGAATATTGAAAAAAATTTAAAACAGTTGAATAATACAACATCTAAATACTTGATGGCATATATTAAGGAATTATGTGTCTTCAGGAATTGACGTCAGCATACGTTTACATAATTTGATAGCCTGAAAATATTTTTAAAATATTTGATTCTATTATCGCCAGTAGATATTAGTATATAGGACGCTAAGGCATGTGAGTATTATGACTTTGTGAGGTCCAGGAAAATAATCTCAGTTATCGACTTAAAGCTGTGCAAGAGTGATAATATTTTCTTCTTTTCTTATTTTTATGATTGTGAGCCTTTCTAATAAAATAAAAACATTAAAGTAAGTAATAATAGAGCAAAATCGTTATGTATTTTTTTTTTTAAACAGCTATAATGTTTAATTTAACTTAATAACACTAATTCTTCTCCAAGTATTAAGTAATAAATAAAAGCCTTACTTTTTTAATGGATGTACGGATAGTATAGCACTATATGGTAAAGATATTCTAGTCACGGTCTGTACCATATTTTCAAGATATTAATTTCTATTTAATAATTAGTGGAATTGAATCGGTGGCAGACTTTCTCATTCTTTTACAAAAATACAAAAATACAAAAACAAGACCCCCTGCGGGACGGGGTTTAGAATAGTCCCGCAGTATCCCCTGCTTGTCGTAAGAGGCGACTAAAAGGGGAGGCTTCTGTGCAGGACGTACCTCGTGCAGGAAAAACCTATCCTTAATCTTTCATTTAACCTCCTTTTTTCTTCCTTACCTTTCACTCCTTTTTTTTCTCATTCTTCTCCCTTCGCTCCCTCACTCCTTACATCATTCTTCCCTTCCCTGCCGTCCAGTCCTGCACAGAGACTTTTGGCTCCACCGTTGATGACCTTGGCATCTAACACGGCTTTCCTTTGATGACTATCGGATACCACTGCTTAGAGCTCCTGAGTGAAAGTGCGCCGGTTGTAATATCTTGGTAGAAGGGCCTTAGGGATGACAATAACCGGTACCCTACCTTGAGAAAAGACCGGTTGCGTTCACGAAGGCCCGGACGTAAAATTGGCACTTTCCTGCATACACTTGCTGCGATAACTCTCTCCTGGCGCAGCCCCACGCGAAGGTTGTCATGTCTAGCGTCGTGTGGGGTTTCCCGCCAGGAGGGTTAACAGGGCCTCATGTGGTAGAACCAACTTGGATCACCCTGGGTCTACGATCCGAGTATGGTGCAGGTTGTCCCCAAAAAAGGCATGGCCACCTCCATTGTCACCGCTGACACCTCACTGTCCGCTAGCAACGTACTGCCAACACCCGCTGGCAACTCACTGCCCGGCCCCTCACAGGGCCGTATTAATGATAAGAGCCGGAAACGGGTAAGGCCGTCCAGCCCTTTAACAGAAAAAGTCCAGGAAGTTGAGAGGCCCCAGCCCCGCTTCCTGGTAATGTCTCGAGTAGAGGAAAACGAAAGTCTTAAGCGAGTAAGCCCATTTATCCTCGAAAGAGTGATAAATGGTGCAGCACAGTCTGACGTATCAATAAGAAAACTGCGTGATGGCACTATAATGATACAAACAATAACAGATATTCAGTCCTCAAAAGTAATGGCAATCTCTAAAATACCGTTGAGCAATACGTCTCATATACCGGTGAAGGTGGAGCCTCACGGGTTCCTCAATGTTTGCAAGGGAGTGGTCACTTGCTATGACCTCGACTGCGTGAGCATTGAGGATATCTGTGAGGAACTTTCCCCCCAGCACGTCACCGAAGTATACCGCATTGTAACCAAAAAGAACGGACAAGAGAAAAAAACCGACACGTATATCCTTACTTTTGCAACACCTACCCTTCCAAAGGAGGTCCGAGCAGGTTTCCACGTGCTCAGGGTCCGTCCGTATGTCCCTAACCCCCGGCGCTGCTTTCAGTGCCAGGAATTTGGGCATACGAAGCTGCGATGCCGTGGCAAGCCAACCTGTGCGGATTGCGGACAGGAGGCTCACGAAACACCATGTGAGTCTCCTAAGCACTGCGTCAACTGCAAGGGTCCGCATTCTGCCTGGTCTCGGGCCTGTCCGAAATGGAAGGTAGAGAAAAAAGTCCTGGAGATACAATCCGAAAAGAAGATCTCATATGCCCAGGCACGAAAGGAATACACATCTAGTCAGGCTCCGGTATTTCAAACCTCCTACAGCCAAATTGTCAGTCAGAATATCAACTGTCCCAACTGTCATTGCACAGTTAATCTCGCAAAGCCATCTACACGACCTGTGCCATTAGTCTCTACTCGAGACAATCTCAATAATAACGCGCCAACTAAGGTGGCGCCTAAATTGCTAGAAGAGGCGAAACCTCAACATAGGTCGTCTCCCCCACCCGTACCGCCGAGGAGCCCTCCTCGGGGAACACACCCGACTGCACCTCGGGACCTCCCCGAGCCCACCTCGGGGACCTCCTCCGAACCTACCTCGGGGACCCACCCCGAACCAGCCGGGGGAAACAAAAGAACTTGCGGCCGTTGTTGGTTCGTCCGCTCTGGTCTCTGGGTCACCGGAGGTTGGAGTGGGTGGCGGAACGGGTGAGGCCGCAAAGGCGAATCCTGCTGGTGCCTGGAGAAAGGTCCAGAGAGGTGTCGCCGACACAAATAGTAAGAGAAAAGTGCCAAAGGCTGTAACAAAGCCTTCGCGCTTAGAATAACCCCCAAGTCTCTTCCGGAGAAACAAAAGCCTCTCTTGAAACGAGAGGTCCAGGAGAGACTTGGCAAGGCCAGAGGACCTAAAAAGGTCCTTAACCAATTTTTATTACTAAGAGATAGTGACATGGATTGCGTGGATGAATAAATTTATATTTGTACCTAATGTCGCTACTACAATGGAATTGTAGGGGATTTTATGCTCGTGTAGAGGAAATTAAACTAATAATTTCTTCCTGCATCCTTCCATATTGTGTTTGCAGGAGACCCACTTCCGCCCAACTGACAGCCCGATGCTTCGTGGGTACGATGTATATCGTACCGACAAGCCATTCTTCGATCGGGCTAGCGGAGGTGTGGCTATACTTGCACGTAGCAATATATATAATAAGTCTATAAATATTGTATCTGATCTCCAAGTGATTGCTGTGAGAGTCTCCCTTCCTATAGAAGTAACTGTATGCTGCATCTACCTCCCACCAGGTGAACGTGTTTCAAAGAGGAGCCTAGAGGCCCTCTTTAAACAACTTCCCGCCCCCTATATTATCTTGGGGGACTTTAACGCACACAACCTGGTGTGGGGGTCTAATTATACAGACGCCCGCGGGAGGATGGTAGAGGATATTCTTGTCTCGGGAAACCTGGTGTTAATGAACACCGGGACCCAGACACACTTTTCCACCTTTAATGGTGTATCCTCTGCCATCGACCTAACTCTATGTAGCCCCGGGATCGCTGCCCACTTCCTTTGGGAGGTCCACTCGGATCTATGTGGCAGCGATCACTTTCCCATTCTGCTTTCGCTAATTGAAGACCCTCCCGGTATAGCACGTGCACCACAATGGGTGCTTAAACGTGCTGACTGGGATAAATTTCGCGAGCTCGCCGTATTTGTACAACCCCTTTCTCCGGACGTCGATGTTAATATTGCCCATTTTACTTCGACGGTCATCATGGCGGCGAGGGAATCTATCCCTAAATCCTCGCCAAACCCGCGCCACCATCTGTTCCCTGGTGGAACGAGGAGTGTAGATTGGCTATTTCTGACCGTCGAAGAGCATTACGTCTCTTCCATGGGCGCCCTAATTTTGGAAACTAAAATATTCCGGATTATCTGCTGAGCCGCCGTATTTTTCGGAAAGCAAAAGATTTTGGAGACAGTTTTTTTCTACCCCTTAAAAATTTTTCCACTCCACAACAAGGTTTGGGAAAAATTTTCTAAATACTATACAAAAAACCATAATAAAACCCCCTCATGTCAAATGGTACCTTGCCCCCCCCCTTGAGGTCGCCAATGTTTTGGGGCTCATTTTTCCCCCATATCTAGCACGCAACTACTCAAATGAGTTTGGGCATAAGGGGAAAAAGACCCTTCATTGATTTGGCAGTCGGGGAGGATTAAACCCCCCTTTAACAAGAACGCCATCCCTTTTCCCAGGCGGGTACACACTCCCCCCCCCGAAAATAAATAAATGTGCGCAGTTCCCCCGCTGGACAGCATTCTTTGCCCCTTTAAAATATGTTTTGGGAATCTCTCATTCCCCACTTGGGGGCAACAACTTTCCCTTTATAAAAGGGGGCAAGGAAAAAATTAAAACAACTATTATGACCGATACCCTTTTAACTATTGTGAAATAAAATAGGGAAAAAAAAATAAAAAACGTTAAATAGGTTTTTAAGAATCCCGCAATTCTACAAAATTCAATTGGTTTTCGCCGAACCGACTACGTGCACCGCCGTCTGAGACGCGCGTGACCCTTTTCTCCAAACACTCTTTTGCGTTTTTTTTGATTGGAGAAAGCGTACAACCACAGGGGGTACGGCATTTAAAAAAACCCCCTTTTTAAGGGGGGTTCCGGGAAAACCTCCCTTTTTTATACAAATTTTTTAATGGATAGACATTTTCCGGAAAGGGTTAAAAACCCCTTATCCGAATTTTATTCAAAAAATGGGGTGCCCGGGGGAGTATTTAACTGTCGTTGTTCCCCAGCAAAAATGTTTGGGAAAACGCCCCTTTGTTTCATCCCTCTTTGTGGAGACTACGAATTTATTGATTTCCCCAAAGTCTCCACGGGGCGAACGCAATCAATCTTTAACAATCTATGGTCGTGGGCATCGCGTAATGGCTTTCGCTTCTCTCAGCCAAACGAGGGCTCCACTCCATAAACGGAATACAAAAACCCCCCCAAATTTAATGAACCTTTTGTTTTACCTTCCGAACCGTAATTCGGGGACTTTTTATTTGATTTTAAAAAACCCGGGTTTTCCCCAATCAAAGACCTGAAAGCGAGGTGATAAAAGCATAAGTTTAAAGTGGTTACCGGTCCTGGGGCTGATAGGGAAACTTAAAACCCTTAAAGGGGCCGTAAATCAAACTAATTAGGAGTTGTTATGCTCAGCAGCCCCTTCGGCGTTGAAGGCTGGGTTATGTCCACCATGCTGGCATACGACTGCTACTGGGGCTTTTTACCATCCAGTCGTCACACTGTCCGACGCCGGGACCCCCTCTTTTTTACCGGCGGGCTTTTCTTGGGATCTTTCGTTTCAAAAAATTCATGCATGCCCACATGTTGCCTACCCCCCTTGTTTCATCCCCTAACCGGTCTTTAGAAAACCCAAAAGGCGTAGTACAAGGCCGTTGGGGTCAGACTATCGTTTCGACACGTTTGGAGTTGCCAAAGGCATCCCCCCAACCCAGGGCGAGTTTCTCCCCGGAAGATTCGCCTACCTCAATGCCATTTTTATCTTCCCTTCCCTAAAGCGACCACCCCCCATTAAAAAGAGGAAAAAATTTAAAAGCTCCTCTCCACTCCTTTTTTAGGTTTGAGCGCATCCCCATAAAGGGGGCTCCAATTGGGCTTTCCGGGTGCCTTTGTTGTGGAGGGAAACAATTTTTAAAATTTGTTTTACTTGGGAACCATGTTTTTTTTGGCTAATTTATACCCCTTTTTAAATCTTTGTTTTGTTACGAAGTGTCCCGTTCGTTCTATCGCACGGATTCCATGAGTGCTCTGTTGGCATTGCCACCCCCACCTGGAACCCCGGGGCGATGAACATGAGCAAATTTTTAAAAATTGATTCATTAACCCCGGGGTCGCCTTTTTTCTGGATCCTGGGTTTAAAGCCGGTCTCCAGGAAATGACCGGCGCCGAGGGGCACGCCTGCCTCCGGGCGAGTTGGGGGTATGTTTTTTTGATTAAAGGGTTATGTTCGGCTGGGGTCTTACGCACCTGGCCAGCTGGGTTCGACCCCTGCCAGAAAAGCGCGGTCCACAGGGGCGGGTTTTCGCGGTGGCCCTCTTCTATCGAAATCCAGAAGGAAAAGGGGGTCTCGTGACAAGCTCCGCGCGGCCCCAACTTTTTACCCAGGTTTTTTATTGAGGGGGACCCACCCCCAGTTGGAGTTTTGTGATACCCCCCCTTAGTGGCATCACTTTTGGTGGAGTGTCGCAAACTACCCCACCGTCTGCTCTGATTTAAAGGGTGACTTACGTTTTTATTACGCGATAGTCGGATGGAGTTATTTGTTTACTCCTTTTTATTTGCCAGCGGAATCTTTAATTAAATGCATTTGAGGCACTTTTATAAAGTGGCTCTTTTGGAATTATCTCATATGAGATCTTTATAACAGTTTTATTACAATTTAACATTGTTTTGTCTTTTTAACGTATTCATTTAACAAGTTTTGGTTCTTTTTATTTAACGGTTATATTTTAAAATGTTGTATTGTCATTTTATTAGAGTGATACACTGTGGTATTTTTTATAGCAGGTGTATCCGTTCTTAATAACATGAGCCCATTGAAGCACTCCTTGGAGTGTCTCGAATGATGAATGTTAAAACTTTCCCCAATAGGATTTTAATATGTATTTTTAAAAATTCAAGGCCAATGAGACCTAGATGTGTCGATGGCCGTTAAACATAATAATAATAGATAATAATAAAAAAAAATTTTGCTGGAGATAAGCACTCCAAATAGATTTAGCATGCATATAATTTTCAAAAATAGCCCAGGGGACAGCGCCAAATAGCTTCTAAATACATTCAATTAAAAAAAAAGATCTAGGTGAGATCTTTCCTAATAAAGTAATATTTAATCAGGGATAACAGCACTACTTAGGCTACTTGTGAATGATGTGAATAGAGAAATGTGTATATTCTTGTTGATTATTTTACTGTAGTAAAAATAATAAATTTAATATTTATATTAATTCCTTGTATTTTCTTCTTTGAGAACATACCTCTTCTGCTCTTATTTTACAATCATTTGTTTTACATTTTCGCTCTATATTACGTTTCAATGGTTGCTGGATTTACCAACATTTAATTATTTATTCGTACATTAAACAGAAGGGGCATTGTTTATTTAATGTCAAGTAAAGGGCACTATTTTAAATGGGTGACCTGGCGGTCTAGGGGTAAGGTGTCAGACTTCTATGCTAGCGGCCGGGGTCCAATCCTCGGTCCCGGCAAAGATTTATCTGATTACCAAACCCTTCCTTGACCTCTGACAAGACATCTTGTGAATGTGGGGAATGCCAGGCCTCCATCGTGGTTCGGATTCCACGTTAAACTGTAGGTCCCTCATTTCATCTCACAATCACCCTACCATTACACATTAGCGTAAGTGCGTATAAACCAGAACGGGTAGTAAGACGCGGTGCTAATAATAATAATACTACTCACATCGACTATGTGATCGGCATTGCTTTTGCGTTAAAATCACTTGTCGGTTGACCAATTTTTATACACATGTTAACCAGTGTGTTGTCGATCGATTTGCCGGTTTTGCTTCAATATGTAAACATATTTACCGTGGTAGCATAATGTATTCAAGAAAAAAACCAACAAACTTGGGAAAATATATTTTGTTTCTGCCAAAACTTCAACCTCATATAGCTTTTAAATTTTTTTTAAGTTTGTATGTTTCTAGTTTTTATGATCAATTTTAATGCGAAGCCCAATCTCAAAGTGTCAGAGATGAATTAAATATAAAGAGAGAAACATTAATTTTATTAGTGAGGTGTCTTCATAGGGGGGAAATGCCTGCTCCCTCTACCCTCTAGTTCCACAGCAACTGGTTTATTGCAATTGCAACCATGATCAATCTATTCATAGTAAATAATCTCTACGATCTTAGTTCTTATGAGAGTTTGATCCTACTCCATAAATATCTGTTCTAATTTCCACGTTATCATACACATCCAACAAATATTTGAAGAAAAAGGAACCAGATGTTATTGTGTCATTATCACAGTAAACTTTAAATACATTTTCTATCCTAGATAAATGTAGTTTTAGGCACTGAAAAATACTTATAATGGATGATGACTTACCTTGATTATGAATATGTTCACTGGTTGACTCAATATGACATCTTCTTTCTTCTTTCATAAGACGCGACGCGACGTACCTTAACCTATTTTATTTACATAATAACATGACATATATGAAAATAATATTCAGCAATGATACACTTGTATTTATAACCATACACAAAATCAATTAAATTTGCTGCAATGTTGCTTTTTAAAAGTATACGTAGAAGTGAATAGCTATACTTCCCCCCCCCCCCCCCCCCCCCCAAACTTATATAGACTTATTAGGTAGACGAAAAAGGGGGGAGTATTGTTGTTTTGAAGTAAATATTCGTTCTCAAAGGTTTAAAAATGGCTTTCATTGTTATTCAGGTAAAGGACAAGGCACTAAATCTGACATATCTTGGGACAATACCAAGCAATTTAAAAAAAATATATTAGGTAGTGTTGAAAGAACCTAACCCCCCTGAGTCATATACACTTATTCATCTGAAATTAAAACCATTGGATTTCTCCCCTAGTAGTTAAAATCATCTAATTTCTCAAAAGTTTTACCATTTTTTCTCTCTCTACTATAATTCAGGATATGATACAGACCAGTTTTCACAGAAAGGCCACATATAAATTACATACATTTTTTCCTATGATTATAACACTGATAATAATTTACTATTTTGTTTAGTCTTATATTATAAGTTGATAATATTTATCAAAAGTGACAGCTGCATATCATATGACTTGACGTATGAATAAATGAAAGCGGATCTAGTAATTTTTCCAGCTTTGAGATGAAAATTGTACTATAGGAAGGCATGGCTTGCAAATCTTTCCAATCTTTCATTATATTTTTTAACGGTGTTACGGTAGTTTCGATTACTTAACTATAGATAAATAAATAAATATTAATGCTAAAATTTGAAAGTGTTCGTTTTTATCTGCAATAAAGTGTGTGGTGTCCATAGAGAAAATAAACTTTTAGTTAATCACAAGCTACTTAGGATAATTTAAAGGTAAACAGGAATTAAACTTATTTACCTAGTATAAGCTAATAATTTTCATGAAATTTAACAATTTAACAAGTTTTTACTACGTTTAAAATGTATTTAATAGCCTACATTTACTTTCTCACGACCCCTTGGATAGATTATGATCGTAAAAAAAATCAAATTAGAAATTTCGATGGATGTAAAAAATATATGTTTATTCACCCTCTGAATTCGATAAATTGATTTAGCGATGCCGTCCGTCCATCCGCCACACCGTCTAGCTGTATCTCAGCCTAGTAACGAAACTATTTTACCACTGGTGCTAAAACTTGGTATATTGGGTTAAAATAAGGTTTGCCAGAGTGTTTCTGGAATTATTCATCTAACCCTAAAATCAAGAGTAGTTCATTTAAAGGGGAAAAGTAAAAAAAAAATCGATTTTCTCAGGATTGCCTATAGCGAGTATGATTTAAACTCGCATATATGCCCTTTTTAACATCATGAACAAAGTGTGTGCATCTCATTTTCCCTGGAAAATGACCAAGAGGGTACCTTCCTTACAAGAGTGGGTGTCTTTACTTTTGATTCAGCCCCACAACTCTTTGGGATACAATGTAAGTTATCATTGCTAAGTTGTAGGACTATTAAAAATAAAAAAGCTCTTAATTTAAATATATTTTTATAAAACATATAGTTTCTTAGATAGTAAAATAGATATTTTTAAATGGGGGTTTGAGGAGGAATATTTATTATCTTTGGTGGGGAGAGATGTTACTTTTTTTTCATACATTTCTGTAACAGTGTCTCTTATTTTGTTTACGCTCGTTGGTGGAATTTAATACTCTTTTTCTGCAACAAAGTCAACTTTATTACATGAGTTTTAGTTAAATGTCTCCATTTTTAGGTAAAGGAGTGACAAAGTCTATGGGGTACATATTTCCAATTATTTTACTTTAGAAATTCCAAGCTATGAACAAGAAGGAAGTTAACAGAAGTGAGAAAGTTTACAAGCCTTTAGTTTTGTTAAGAGACAATAGCTTATAAATACAAGAACCGTTACTCAAACTCCAAACCAAATGGTTGACAATAATAGTTGAAAGATCCTATTTAATGAGTAAACTAACAAAAGAACACATTTAGAATGGCACTTAAGATTATAAATCCATTTCCTGCCTCGAAATGTTAAATAGACTGCGATTATGTCCTAAAAAAAAGCCTTTATGAAAGCGTATTTTAATAAATATAATTTTTTTGTTCTTCACAAATATTTTTCAGCCTAAAGATTGACATGTGGGAACTTTTTTTATGCTAGTCTATACATATAATTTATACTTGGTGGATGCCAGGGGTTCGGATTCCACGTTAAGCTGTAGGTCCTCCATTTAATCTCACAATCACCCTACCATTACACATTAGCAAGTGCGTACAACCCGAACGGGTAGTAAGATGCAGTTATAATAATAATATACTTGCTAGAGTTTTTTTAGGAGCAGATATCGATTAAGAAGTATTTTTAACTATTTCGTTAAATTAGCAATTAGTTACCCAATAAAAAGAGTACATTACAATTTTTTCATGTAATTGGAATATAATAAGAGCTTATACTTTATTTTAACATGGTTTGTACTTTAAAGACCCCAGAACAATCCCTTTAATTATAGTTATACGAGTAGCTATCGTCATTGTAATAAGTTAATTTTAAATAGACTAACTTTATGTGACATGCTCTTTAATTTAAACGCACTGTTATTGTTTCTTTCACCTTAGTTAAATAAATCAGAACACCTCAAGACGTTATAGCAAATAGTACTTTTAAACAAAATTATTCATTAATCTAAAATGATTCAATTAGGGAGTCATGGGTGACGTCTGTGCTGGGGGTCCGGGGTTCAATCCTCGATCCCAGCACAGATTTATCTGATTACCAAACACTTCCTTCCTCTCTGACAAGACGTGTATTAATCACAGCTTGTGAATGTGTGGGATGCCAGGCCTCCACTGTGGTTCGGATCCCACGTTAAACTGTAGGTCCTCCATTGCATCTCACAATCACCCTACCATCACACATTAGCGTAAGTGCGTAAATTATTATTATTACTAAGGAGTCAAAGCAAAACCACTGTCAAAATAATTAAGACCGTGATTCCAACTGTGAAGACGACCTATGATAAATATACAACTTGAGAATAATACAAATATTGTTTGGGGAAGGATAATCAAGGTACAAATGAAGATTTTGTGTATATCTCCACAAGAAGTTAACAACTAATAAACACTTCACAAGCTCACGTCCCATTTGTGCAAGAACGAATGTGGAACAATCGAAACTTATTGCGGATCAATCCGGAACAAACGATTGCGATCATAAAAACTTGAATTTTTACAAGTGGGAGGGGCTACCGTGAAGTAGTCCCCCCCAATGTAAACATATCATTTGTGAGCCTATTAAAACGGAACAAACGAAAATTTTTGCGGAACAATCCAGAACAAACGAATGCAATTATAAAAACTTGCATTTTTAAAAATGGGGGGGCTACCGTGAAGTTGGCCCCTCACTAGTAAACAAAGTGCCATAAGTTCACGTCCCATTTGTGCAAGAAAGAGTGCGGAACAAACGAAACTTTTTGCGGAACAATCCGGAACAAACAAAGAACAAACGATTGCGATCATAAAAACTTGAATTTTTACAAGTGGGGCGGCTACCGTGAAGTTGGCCCCCCCAATGTAAACATATCATTTGTGGGCCTATCAAAACGGAACAAACGAAAATTTTTGCGGAAACAATCCATAACAAACGAAGAACAAACGATTGCAATTATAAAAACTTGAATTTTTAAAAGTGGGGGGGCTACCGTGAAGTTGGCCCCTCACTAGTAAACAAAGCGCCACAAGTTTACGTCCCATTTGTGCAAGAACGAATGCGGAACAATCCGGAACAAACGAAGAACAAACGATTGCGATCATAAAAACTTGAATTTTTACAAGTGGGGGGGCTACCGTGAAGTTGGCCCCCCATGTAAACATATCATTTGTGGGCCTATCAAAACGGAACAAACAAAATTTTTGCGGAACAATCGGATCAAACGAAGAACAAACGATTGCAATAATAAAAAATTGAATTTTTAAAAGTGGGGGGGGGGGGGCAACTTCACGGACGTCTGCGGGACGGGGTTTAGAATAATCCCGCAGTAACCCTGCTTGTCGTAAGAAGCCACTAAAAGGGGAGGCTTCTGTGCAGGACGTAACTCGTGCAGGACAAACCTTTCCTATATCTTTCCTTCCTCCCCCCTGCGGGACGGGGTTTAGAATAGTCCCGCAGTAACCCCTGCTTGTCGTAAGAAGCGACTAAAAGGGGAGGCTTCTGTGCAGACGTACCTCGTGTGGGACAAACTATCCTATATCTTTCCTTTCACATCATTTTCTTCTTCCTTTACTTTCCACCTTTTTTTCACTCTTCCCCCTTCGCTTTATCTATCCTTACCTTTTTCTTCCTTTCCCCCACCGTTCATCCTGCACAGAGGCCTTTGGCCTTTCCGTTGACGACCTTGGCAACTAACCCGGCTATTCTCTGTTTATTATTGGATACCACTGCCTTGAGCTCCCGAATGAAAGTGCGCCGGTTGTAATATCTTGGTAGAAGGCCTTAGGGATGACAATAACCGGGTACCCTACCTCGAGAAAAGACCGGTTGCGTTCACGAAGGCCCGGACGTAAAATTGGCACTTTCCTGCACCCACTTGCTGCGATGACCTCTCTCCTGGCGCAGCCCCACGCGAAGGTTGTCATGTCTAGCGTCGTGTGGGGTTTCCGCCAGGAGGGTTAACAGGGCCTCATGTGGTAGAACAACTTGGATCACCCTGGGTCTAACGTCCGAGTATTGTGCAGGTTGTCCCCAAAAAAGGCATGGCCACCTCCATTGTCACCGCTGACACCTCACTGTCCGCTAGCAACGTACTGCCACACCCCGCTGGCAACTCACTGCCCGGCCCCTCACAGGGCCGTATTAATGATAAGAGCCGGAAACGGGTAAGGCCGTCCAGCCCTTTAACAGAAAAAGTCCAGGAAGTTGTGAGGCCCCAGCCCCGCTTCCTGGTAATGTCTCGAGTAGAGAAAACGAAAGTCTTAAGCGAGTAAGCCCATTTATCCTCGAAAGAGTGATAAATGGTGCAGCACAGTCTGACGTCTCAATAAGAAAACTGCGTGATGGCACTATAATGATACAAACAATAACAGATATTCAGTCCTCAAAAGTAATGGCAATCTCTAAAATACCGTTGAGCAATACGTCTCATATACCGGTGAAGGTGGAACCTCAGGTTCCTCAATGTTTGCAAGGGAGTGGTCACTTGTTATGACCTCGACTGCGTAGGCATTGAGGATATCTGTGAGGAGCTTTCCCCTCAGCATGTCACCGAGGTCTACCGTATTATTACCAAAAAGAACGGACAAGAAAAGAAGACGGATACGTATATCCTCACATTGCGACTCCTACCCTTCCAAGGAGGTCCGAGCAGGCTTCCACGTGCTCAGGGTCCGGCCGTATGTCCCTAACCCTCGGCGCGTTTTCAGTGCCAGGAATTTGGGCATACGAAGCTGCGATGCCGTGGTAAGCCAACCTGTGCGGATTGTGGACAGGAGGCTCACGAAACACCATGCGAGTCTCCTAAATACTGCGTCAACTGCAAGGGTCCGCATTCCGCCTGGTCTCGGGCCTGTCCAAATGGAAGGTAGAGAAGAAAGTCCTGGAGATACAATCCGAAAAGAAGATTCATATGCCCAGGCACGCAAGGAATACGTATCATGTCAAGCTCCGGTATTTCAAACTTCATATAGCCGGATTGTCAGTCAAAATATAAACTGTCCCAACTGCCATTGCGCAGTTAATATTGCTAAGGAGCCAACGCGACCAGTGCCATTGGTCTCTTCTCGAGACATTTATGTTGATTCCGCGCCAACTTCTGTGGCGCCTAAATTTTTAAAGGAGGCCAAACCGCCACAACGATCGTCTCCCCCACCATACCCCGAGGAGACCTCCTCGAGGAACTCCCCCGAGCCCACCTCGGGAACACCCCCGACCCGCCTCGGGGAACACCCCGAGCCCGCCTCGGGAAACACCCCCGAGCCCGCCTCGGGAAACCCCCCCGGGCCCGCCTCGGGCATTAAAACAAGGGCGGCCGTTGTTGAGCCTCTCACACCCACCTCTGGGGTTCCGGAGGTGGGGACGAGTTGCGGAACAGTTGAGGCCGCTAAGGCGAGTCCCACTGGTGCCTTGAAGAAGGACCAGCGAGAGACCGCCGAAAAAATTTTTATTAAAAAAGCGTCGAAGGGCCTTAAAGCCTTCGAAAAAAGGATCAGACTACCCATCCTCTCCAAAATAAGCCGAAGCCTCTCCTGAAGCGAGAGGTACAGGAGAGACTGGAAAGGCAAGAGGCCTAAAAAGGGCCCCAACAAATTTTTATTCTTAAAGGATAGTGAAATGGATTGCGAGGATAATTAAATTTCATACTAATAACTTATGTCGCTACTACAATGGAATTGTAGGGGTTTTTATGCTCGTGTAGAGGAAATTAAACTAATAATTTCTTCCCTGCATCCTTCCATATTGTGTTTGCAGGAACCCACTTCCGCCCAACTGACAGCCCGATGCTTCGTGGGTACGATTTATATCGTACCGACAAGCCATCTTCGATCGGCTAGCGGAGGTGTGGCTATACTTGCACGTAGCAATATATATAATAAGTCTATAAATATTGTATCTGATCTCCAAGTGATCGCTGTCAGAGTCTCCCTTCCTATAGAAGTAACTGTATGCTGCATCTACCTCCCACCAGGTGAACGTGTTTCAAAGAGGAGCCTAGAGCCCTCTTTAAAAACTTCCCGCCCCCTATATTATCTTGGGGGACTTTAACGCACACAACCTGTGGGGGGTCTAATTATACAGACGCCCGCGGGAGGAGGTAGAGGATATTCTTGTCTCGGGAAACCTGGTGTTAATGAACACACGGGACCCAGACACACTTTTCCACCTTTAATGGTGTATCCTCTGCCATCGACCTAACTCTATGTAGCCCCGGGATCGCTGCCCACTTCCTTTGGGAGGTCCACTCGGATCTATGTGGCAGCGATCACTTTCCCATTTTGCTTTCGCAAATTGAAACCCCCCCGGGTATAGCAGGGCCCCACAAGGGGTCTTAAACTGCTGACGGGTTAAATTTCGCGGCTCGCCTATTTTAAAACCCCCTTTCCCCGGCGTCGATTTAATATTGCCCATTTTTACTTCGACGGTCACAGGCGGCGGGGGAATCTATCCCTAAATCCTCCCCAAAAACCCCGCGCCACCATCCTTTTTCCCTGGGAACGAGGAGTGTAATTGGCCTTTTCTGACCGTCGAAGAGCATTACGTCTCTTCCACGGCGTCCTACCTGGATAATCTAGAATCTTTCCGGTTATGCGTCTCGAGCTGCCGATCATTCGTGAAAGAAAAGAGGAGTCTTGGGGAACATTTTTATAACTACCCTTACAATTTCCACTCCCCACAACAAGGTTTGGGAAAATTTATTCGAAAATTACTATAACAAAAAAACCATCAATAACATCCGCCCTCATTTCAAAGGGTACGCTTGTCTCCTCCCCGTGAGGTCCCAATGTATTGGGCTCTATGTTCACCGCCATATCTAGCATCAACTACTCAAATGAGTTTGCAGCGCATAAGCGGAACAAGACCCCATTCTATTGATTTTGGTAGAGTCAGGGGAGGAACAACCCCCCCCTTTACTTTAGATGAACTGACCTATCCAAATTTTCCCAGGGGGGGTAGCACGCTCCTGGCCCCGACGACTTTAAATTTTGAAATTTGCCCCCATTTACCCCCTGCCCCCCCTGGGGGAGGGTTTTTAGAATATCCCCAAAACCCCCCTTTTGTCGAAGAAGCGACTAAAAGGGGGGGCTTCTGTGCGGGGACTACCTCGTGGGGGACAAACCTATCCTTATCTTTCATTTCACACATTTTTTTTCTTCCTTACTTTCCCCCTTTTTTTCACTTTTCCCCCCTTCGTTTTATCTATCCTTACCTTTTTCTTCCTTTTCCCCCCCCACCTTTCTCCTGCAAAAGGGCCCTTTTGGTTTTTTCCCCTTTTGACGACCGGGCAACTAACCCGGCTATTCTTGTTTATTAGGGGATACCACGCTTGAGCTCCCGAATGAAAGTGCCCGGTTGTAATATTTTGGTAGAAGGTTGGGGATACAACCGGGTACCCTACCTTGGAAAGCCCGGGTTTGCGTTATGAGGGTTTTCCGGACGAAAATTAGCGCTTTCCTGCTACACTTGCTGGGGGTGACCTCTCTTCCGGCGATGCCCCATATGAAGGTTGTCTGTCTAGCGTCGATGGAGCCTCTCGGGGAAAAGGGTTAACGGGGCCCCTTTGTGGTAAACCAAACGGGATCAACCGGGTCTACGCCGAGTACTTTTGCAGGTTGTCCCCCAACCATGATTGAGTCCACTGTCACAGTGACACCTTACTGTCCGCGGCACCGTACTGCCAAGTTCTGCTGGCCCCTTACTCCCCGGGCCCCTCACGGGGCCGTTTTAATGATAAGAGGCGGAAAGGGTAAGGCCGCCCAGCCCTGTTTTGATAAAAAGCCAGGAAATGGTGGGGCCCCAGCCCGCTTCGGTGAGCTCAGTAGGAAATGAAAGATCTGAAACTTTGTCGGGCCCATTTATCCTCGAAAGAGGGTTTAAATGGGCAGCTAAATCTGACGTTTTGAAAGGAAAACTGCGGATGGCACCATAATGATTCAGACTTTTACCGACACCAATCCTCAAATTTAGGGAAATCCCAAATCCCTTTAAGAATAGGGGAAAATATAAGGTAAGGTGGCCCCAAGGTTTTCCTCAATGTTTGCAAGGGAGTGGTCATTGTTAGACCCCCCTTTGCGGAGCATTGGGGATATCTGTGGGGGAGCTTTCCCCTCGACTCACCGAGGTCAAACCGTATCATTTCCAAAAAGAAGGGACAAAGAAAAAGAGGATACATACATCCTCACCTTTGCACTCCCACCTCCCAAAGGGGGTTCAGGGGGCTTCATGTCTCAAAGTCAGGCCATACGTTCCCAATCCTCGGCGCTGCTTTCGTGCCGGGAAAATTTGGGCATACGAAAGCTGAGATGCCGGGAAAGGGCCCAAACCCGTGCAGATTGCGGACAGGAGGCTCACGATACACGTGTGACTCCTAATTCTCGTAACTGCAAGGGTCCGCTTTCTGCTTGGTCTCGGCCCTGTCCAAAAGGGAAGGGGGGGAAAAAATCCGAATCCATGTAAAAAGAAATCCCTTATGCCCACCCGAAAAGGAATATTTTTCCAGTCAAGCCCGGTTTTTTCGACATCTTATAGCCAGTTGTAAGCCAGAACATAAATTGCCCCAACTCCATTGCGCAGTTAATTTGCCAAAACGCCTAACGACCTGTGCCCCTCGTCTCTCCGAGACACTAAAAGGCAACCACACCCCTATGGTGGTACCAAAAATAGTTACAGGGGGGACACCCCCCGTCGAAGTCGCCTCCACCACCTTTACCCCCGAGGGGGGCCTCTCGGGGGGAAAACCCCCCCAGCCCTCCCAGGGGAACCCCTCTGAACCCTCCCTGGGCCCCCCCCGATCCCCCTCGAGGAACCCCCCCGCCCAGCCCACTCGAGGAACACCCCCCAGTCCCCCTCGGGGTCCTAAACCCTCAGCGACCGTTTTCGAGCCGCTCAACCCCGCCTCAGGAACCCGAGGTCGGGATGAGTGGTGGTACGGGGGAGGGCGCAAAAGGGGAAATCCCACTGGCCTTTTGGGGAAGGGCCAGGAGGGACCGTCGAAAAAAATATCTTTAAAAAAAATGCGAAGGCTTTACAAAGCCTTCGCGTAAGGTCCCCCCTCCCCGCTCTACAAGACAAACCAAAGCCTCTCCCGAACGAGAGGTCCAAGAGAGATTGGAAAAGCAAGAGGACCTAAAAAAAACCTCAATAAAATTTTTTTTTTAAAGGAATGTTATGGATTGTGAGGGTATTAAAAAAAATTTTATATTAAAAAATAATGTCGCTACTACAATGGAATTGTAGGGGGTTTTTTTCTCGTGTAGGAAATTAAACTAATAATTTTTCCCCGCATCCTTCCATATTGTGTTTTCAGGGGACCCACTTTCGCCCAAAGACAGCCCAGCTTCCTGGGACGATGTATATCGTACCGAAAAGCCATTCTTTGACGGGCTCGGAGGTGTGGCTATACTTTCCGTAGCAATATATATAATAATCTATAAAATGTTTTTGTTCCCTGACGCTGTCGAGTCTCCCCCCTATAGAAGTAAATGTATGCTGCATCTACCTCCCACCAGGTGAACTTTTTTTCAAAGAGGAGCCTAGAGGCCCTTTAAAAACTTTTCCCCCCCCCTATTACTTGGGGACTTTAAACGCACACAACCTGTGTGGGGGGCCTAATTTTAAAAGACACCCCCGGGAGGATGGTAAGGATATTCTTGTCTCGGGAAACCTGGTGTTTTTTGAACACCGGGACCCAGACAACTTTTTCCCCCTTTAATGGTGTATCCTCTGCCCCGACCAATCTATGTAGCCCCCCGGGTCGCTGCCCACTTCCCTTTGGGGGGTCCACTCGGGTCTTTTTGGCAGCATCACTTTTTCCCATTCTGCTTTTGCTAATTGAAACCCCCCCCGGGATCACGCGCACCACAAAGGGTGCTTAAACGTCGAAAGGGGGAAATTTTGCGAGCCGCCGTATTTGTACAACCCCTTTTTCCGGCGTCGATGTTAATATTGCCCTTTTTACTTCGACGGGCTCATGGCGGGGAGGGAATCTTCCCTAAATCCTCGCCAAACCCGCGCCCCCCATCCCTGTTCCCTGGGGGAACAGGAGTGTAATGGCCATTTTCGAGTCGAAGACATTACGTTCTTCCATCGGCGTCCTACCTTGGGTAATTAGAATCATTTCCCGGGTTAGCCTCGAGCTCGCCGTACTTCGTGAAAGCAGAAGGAGTCTTGGGGACAGTTTATATCTACCCTTACAATTTTAATCCCACAACTAGGTTTGGGACAATATCGAAATTACGTATAGAAAAATACCATCAATAAAAACCCTGCCCCCATGTCAAATGGGACGCTTGTTCCCCCCCTGTGGAGGGCGCCAATGTTTGGGGGTCTATTTCCCCCATACTAGCCTGCAAGTACCAAAAAGTTTTCAGCCAAAGCGGAAAAAAAGAGCGCCATTATTGATTGGCAAGTCAGGGGAGGATTTTCAACTCCCCCTTTACTTTAGATGAACACCTTGCCATGTCCCAGGCGGGTAGCCCCAGCTCCTGGCCCCGGGCACTTAATTAGAAAGTTGCGCCAGTTAACCCCTGCTGGACAGCATGTCGTTGGGCCTCTACAATAGGTTTTTTGGGAAACTCGTCAATTTTCCAAAACTGTGGGGCAAGCAACAATTTTCCCCCTATATAAAAGGGCAAGGAAAAATTGAACCAACTATTATAGACCATAGCCTTAAATAGTTGGTTAAAATAATTTGGAAAAAAAGATAAATAAAAGATTAAAAAGGTATTTAGAATCCCCCAAATTTTATCAAAAATTCAATGGTTTTCGCCGCAACCATCTACGGTGGATATCTCGTCCGTCTCGGGGCGGGAGTTCGTGAGCCTTTCTCCATAAACAGCACTTTTGGCAGTTTTTTTTTGACTTGGAGAAAGCGTACATACCCCATGGCGGTACGGCCCTTTTTTAAAAACCCCTTTTTTTTTCGGGGGTTCCTGGAACCCCCGTTTTTTTTAGCTAATTTTTTGTCGATTGACACTTCCCCCGGGGAAGGTTAAACAACCCTTATCCGATGATTTTATTCAAGAAAATGGGGTGCCCCAGGGCAGTTTTTAAGCGTCGTTGTTCGCCATTTCAATAAATGGCATGTGGACAACGTACACCTTCCCGTCCGTTTATGCCTCTTTTTGGGTGACTACGCAATTTTTTGTAGTTTACGAGTCTCCCCAGGGTGAACGGCAGATCAAAATCTCTGTCAACAACATGGTCGTGGGGTCGCGAAAAGGCTTTCGCTTCCTTTACCAAGACAAACGGTGTCCACTTCCCCAGATTACTGGAATACAAAAAGTCCCCCGTATTTTAATGAATCACGTTGTTTTACCTGTCTCGGGGCCGTAAAGTTTTGGGACTTTTATTTGATTTTAAAATTAACCTGGTTCCCCACATCAAAGACCTAAAGCGGGTGCATAAAAAACACTCAACCCGCTTAAATGGTTGCGGTCGGTCCTGGGGGGCTGAAGGGAAACCTTGATGCGCCTGTATAGGGCCTTGGGAAGACAAAAATAGATTTACCAGTTTTGTGTAGCATCAGCGAGACCCTTCGGGGTTGAAGATGTGGATAGTGTCCACCATGCTGGCATACGACTGGTACTGGTGCATTTCGTCCAGTCCAGTCGTCAGCATCTGTGCCGCGCCGGGGGAGCCCCCCCTTCTTACCGGGGTCCCATCTTTCTGCTCTTTCTTTCAAAACTTCACTGCATCCGGGATGTTGCCTACCGACCTTGTTTCATCCCCCCAAAAAGTGTCTTTTATGAAACCAAATGGCGTAGTACAAGGGCCGTGGGATCAGGAGCTATCGGTATTGACCGTGTGGGATAGTCCTGCCCAAAAGGGTATCCCCCATACCCAGGTCCAGTTTCTCCCTGGAAAAAATTTGCCTACCTCAATGCCATTATACTTGCCAAGTTTTCCCAAAGCGACCACCCCCGCCCATTATATATAGAGGACATTTTAAAAGCCCTCTCCACTCGCTTTTTGGGCTTTTGGGGCATCTATCAAAGGCTCCAATGTGGGGCTTCCTGGGTGCCATTTTTGTGGAGGGAAACAAATTTTTTAAATTTTGGGTTTACCTGGTGAACCCGTGTTTTTATGGCTGAATTATACCCATTTTTTAAAACTCTGTGTTTTGTGTATCGTAAGTGTCACCGTTCTGTTCCATCTGACGGGATTCCATGAGGCTATGTTGGATTGTCCCCTCTCTCCGTGGAATCCCCCGGCAGATGTTCACGAACAAATTTTAAAAATTGATTCATTTAAACACCCGGCTCGCCTTTTTTCTGGATTCCTGGTCCGCCGGTCTTCCAGGAAATGAAAGGGGACCAGGCGGCCAAGGAGGGAGCACGTATGCCTCCGGGGCTGTTTGGGTGTCATTTTTTAACTAAAGGGTTTTGTTCGGCGTGGAGTCTTACCACCTGGAAAGAGCATGGTCTCGACCCTGCTCAGAACAAGCTGCGGGCCCCTCAGGGGCGGTGTGTCGGATGGCCCCTTCTATACGAAAGTCTAAAAGAGGAGGGCATCGGGGCGAGACTCCGCGTGGGGGATACTGCCCTTTACCCCCTGTTTTTTACTAAGAGGGATCCACCTCCAGTGTGTGAGTTTTGTGATATCCCCTTTTGTACATACATTTTGGTGATGTTCGCAAACAGCCCCTATCCGTCTGGCTTTGATTTTAAGGTGACTTACGTTTTTTTATTACGCGATAGTGCGGATGGAGTTATTTGTTTACTCCGTTTTATACGCCAGGGGGATCTTTTAATGCCATTTGAGTCACTTTTATAAAGTGGCTCTTTTGGATAATATCTCATATTGAGATCTTTTTAACAGTTTTATTACAATTTAACATTTTGTTTTGTCTTTTTAACGTATTATCATTTTTAAAATGTTTTGTCTTTTTAACGTTTATATTTTTTTTAAAATGTTTGTTTTGTCTTTTATTTGGAGTGATACACTTGTGGTTTTTTTTAGCAGGTGTATCACTTAATTTATACCAAGAGCCCATTTAGCACTCCTATATGTCCAGATGGTGAATGTTTTTTCTCTTCCCCTATGGGATTTTATTAGGTTTTAATATTTTCAAGGCCTAATACCTAGATGTGCGATGGGGCCCTTTTAAACCACAATAATAAAAAATAATAAAAATATAAGCCTGATTTGAGTAAAAAATTTGATTTTTTTGGTTGCAAGTTTTGCCCATTCCAAAGAAGATCGTTCTGGGGAAAATTAAAAAAGCTCGTTCAAGAAAATTAATTAGATAGGGGTTGTCATAATGGCTATCGAGTGTGGGGCCTGTAAGAAAAAAAAGGGTTGCCACTGCTCGATCTTCGTCTTTGATGAGAGCAAGAATCTTACACAGGAGTACCACACCCCAAAGGGAAATAAAATTCTCTACAACTATCCCTTTCTAAATGTCGATTGTGTTGTAAATTTTGATACCTGCTTAAAATGTCCGCGCTTTGGGAGAAACATGTATTTAAATTTAAGAGTGGGGATGAATGAGAAAGAAAAATGGTATTTATTAGAATTAATTAGGTATTTAAAACTTCAAATAAAAAAAAAAAAATGATGTTAGGAAATCGAAGTAAAAGAAAGCGTGGACAAATTACTGGGTTTTTTAAAAAATTTTTCCGGTAACCTCCAAAAGGTGATTTTTTTTTAACTTAAAATTTTTCCCTTTTAATACTTTTATAAAAGACGTATTTATTTGAGAAATTTGGGTCGTCTATAAAATAAACACAGTAAAGTAAAATATTTAAAACGTTTTTCTTATTGGGAAACACAAACGTCAACGAAAACCAAAAACAATTGTGGGCCCCTTAGCTTTTGATAAGTTTTTTTCCCCTTTTCTTGTAGGCCTATTGTTTATTTTACATAGCATAAGTCGAAACAAAAAGTTTTTTTGCGTTCTAAAAAACGAGGGGGAATTTTATAAATTTTTAAAAAAAACTACTCTTTACTTTAACTTATTTTGTTTGGTGACGGGTAGGTTTTGGTAGGCTGTTTTTAGCACTTTAACCAGACTATCTTGGGCTAGTTAACCTTCAAATAATATTTTTGTACTGGGGAAAAGGCCTAGTCAGAATAAACTAAAACCCTTTTACCATCCAAAAACACCAACTAAATAAAAAGTAATACTAAAAAAATAGAAAAATATTACAACACAAAAACATACTTATTACCAGAATTTAAAAAAAGACAAAAAAATTTTTCATAAAATGCTACACTGGTATTAGAACCATAATTAATATAGCCAGCTGTATAGGGGGGGAAACTTTAAAAAATATAGGCCTTTATGAAAATTTTTAAAAATAACCATTAGAATCTTTTCTTTTTTGATAACAAAGAAAAACCTCAATTAACCTATTGTAACTAACTGGCTTTATTATTGTAATCATTTTAGAACTCGGGTCACCTGCGCAAACATTGGGACATTGCAAGTCAAGAGGGAAGAGGCAACAGTCGAAGAGACAGGGGAACGATGAGCACGGGAGAGGGCCCTACAATTCTCACAAGCCATCATGTCCCAAGGTTAAGGTGGTACCCCCCCCCCACTTTAACTCGGACATCACTGCTCTGAGGTCACAGGCTAAAAGTTTTGCTGTCACTACATTTTGGGTTCCGATACAAGGCAAGGCTATGTGAGATATTGAAACTAAAAAGTTCATATTTTACAGAGAGAGCACACACATAAACTGTTTTTTAAATTTTTTTATTTTAAAAAAAAATTTGGATTAAAAGGGGTAAGCCTCTTTTTATTTTTTAAATAAACAAAATATTGATACACACATACAAAATGGGTGAGTTTTCATGATAGTAAACAGAAAATTAAAAATTTGTTTACCAAATTAATTTACATGTTTGTATAAACTTTTTTAACCCTCGAAAAAACGATTTTGTGACTTTAATTTTTAGTAGGGTAGATGGAGTCTTTAAGACATAATGCACACCTGCTAATTAGGCCGTCCTTTAAATTTTGTTTTAGTTCCCACATCATGTTGCCCTTTAAGTGATGTTAGGTTTAAGATGTATTTTGTGTTTAAAAAATTCTAATTCAATAAAAATCAACCTGCATCGTTGCCCGCAATGCTTTAAATTTTAAAATTACATTTTCAAAAGCTTGTTTGAAAATGTAATCTAAATGGTTTTAATTAAAAAAAATTTTAATGATTATGTGCTTTTGACACCCTAATTTAGTATTAAAGTAAAAAGGACTTGCAGAAAAAACCCATTGAACATTTATCTGTGCATTATAAAAGTTAAGAATTTTAATACATTATTAGTGTTTTTCTTTGATTTATTAAATTTAGCACTGAAACCATTGACTGACATCCTTATAAAAGGTGTTTTATAACACTAAAATTTAATAAAACCCCCCATTTAAACAGACTGCTAAGCTTGTTTTTGTTCAATTTTTAGATTTTCCAACTACAAGCAATGTCATTTTCGCTCCCTTTCTTTCACCATGCTTCAAGTCCGTCGCCTTTTCACATCACCGCATCCCTTTTTGGGGCCCTAGCCCTTTTAAAATTTTGACTATTATATGAAAATATTGACAAAACTTCAAAACAATTATAATTTTTTCCACTTTTATTGTTAACACTTTTTATCTTTATATCTCATTCAAGTGAATCAATTTTCTTTTTGAGAACTAAAAATTTGTTTTTGAGGGAGTTCTGAAGATAAACTTAGGTTGCTGCGCGAGTTAGACCAAAAGGTTTTAGAATCTTTTTTGTTTTATTTTTGACATTTTTGGAGGATCTATTTCTCTTGAATAAAAAAATACCGAACCTGATTTTTTTTTACCAAGAAACAGGCCTATAAAAAAAACATCATATTCAATTTTTTAAAAAACACTTTTTTAAAACTAGTTTAAATGTCCGATTGATAAACAACCTTTTTCTCTTTTTTTACAGAATTGTTTAGCAGGTTTTATAATAATTTTTACATAGTAAATTACTGTTTATTAATATTTTTTTACATTTAACTTTCTATTATGTCTCAAATTTTGGGAAAAATAAAATTTTAGAACTTAAGAAAATTTAGCCCGATGTTTGGCCTAAATTTAAAAAATTCCAACATTTTTCCCCTTTTAAAAAAACAAAACTATTGGGTTATTTTTAAGTGAGTGTGTAAAAATTAAAATTTTCCCAAAACCCTTGTGTCGAGATCGATACCCTCTTTAACCTATAAAATGTAAAATATCTACATTCTTATGTTATAAAGTAATTAGGGGGAACTTTTCAAATTTTGCTCTGGGATTCTGGGGTACTTGATTTTTCCCGTTTTATGTTAAACCCCTTTTTTTGTTCTAAAGGGCGCAGGTATTTAATTCCTTGCAAATAAAATTTTGACAATTTTTTTAATATATATTTAAAATTTTTTTTGTCTGGCCTTCCTAGTGTTTTTTCTTTTAAAAAAAACGCTGTGGAAAAAAATTTAATTTTTTTTCCATTTCCTTAGAGGGGGGTTTATTTTTTTTATCCCAACCAAATTTTAGCTTTTTTTGCACCCCAAGCCAAGAATATCCGTGTTTTTCTTAATAAATAGGCTCACAAACAACACTTTAAAATTTTTTTTATTATATTAAATAGATTATATTTTTAAGAAGGTAAAGAAAAGGTGGGTGAAACAAAAAAGGGACGTTTTATATTTAGTTATTTAAATTTTTAAATTTTATAAATTGAAAATTTTTCGGTAAATCTGTCCAAATTTTGCATTAATTTAATTGAATACACAAAAAAATTTAATGAATATCAATCCTTTCACTGAATTAGCATTTTTAAATAATATATAAAAACAATTTTACAACAAAAAATGCATAAAGAATGCAGCCTGAGCTTTTTTAAATTAAAAGTTATTTGAATCATTAGGCCTTCTTTTCCCAATATTTTCCTGGTAAAAAATTTTTAAAGTAATGGGAATTTAATAGGTTTAAAAATCAAATTATTTGGTTTGTTTACGTTTCTATTAAATTGAATTGAAAATTCAACAATATTGTACAATGTCACTAAAGCGTTACAAATCTTAACATGACAACACAAAAACCCCCTCGGTGGTGATTATTATTTTATTATTATTATTTTATTATTACACGCGTTTACTACCCGTTCGGGGTTTTTCCACTTTTTCAATGTGAATGGGGGTGATTGTGAGATGAAATGAAGGATAACACCTATTTTTGTGTTGACAGACCACCGAGGACAAAAAATATGAGGTTCGAATCTCGTCGAGTGAACTGTGGTGAATTTTCCTTATTGGTTTTTTCACCTCCCTCCCACAAAATTGGGATTCACTTCCTCAAAAACAACCTTTATATTCCCAACACATTACCTAGTGAATTAGTATTTAGGCGTAAACCCAAATGGGTAGTAAGACGTAGTGCTAAAAAAAAAATCTAATACATTATTATTATTACTATGGACTTAGGGGTCAAAAGTGCTTGGTTACAGTACCTGTAAACTGAGGCAAAAACATTCAGGTTTACAACTCCATACAGTAAAAAAAAAATTAAAAGTCAATTTCAAAATTTTTATTAGCTCTCACTGGCGAGGGTCACAATCATCTGTTTTTTAAAAACACAATATTTTTAATATAAAAAAGATATGTTCCTTAACGATCATTCAGAGCACTTTATTATGTTTTGTCATGCTTGGGACAGAGGTACATGGCCCCCAGTAAGTTTGTAAAGTTTTGTCTTGATTTGGCAATAAAAACACTAAAATAAAAAAATTTCACTTTTGTGGCCACATGGTATAAATATAAACTCACAAAAAAACTAGACTGTGAAGATGGGGAGATCTGGGTTTTAAAACCCAGGGAAGTCTAACCGGGTGGGCTTTCGTAAAAGGTTTTTCCCTTTCTTCCCTTTCAAAAGGGGTACACTTTTTAACCAAAAATTCCTCATCCCAAAACAGTGTAATCAGTATGTATCATATAACCTGACCAGTAGTATGCATGCTAAACCCCAAAATTGTGTAACAATCGGTGATAAGATCGTCAACTAATGGGTGTACTTTGCTAAAAAAAATTTGGGGTTGTAGATTTCACAAGTAATTTAAACGTAAAATTTAGAGTTGAAAATTTTCATAACAATACACCCACCTTGCATAAAGGGATTAAAAAACTACTTTTTCCTTTTAGAACAAAAAAATTAGTTGCCCCCCTCATTGGGACATACATTTAGCATCAAAATGGCAGTGTTAACCTGCTAGTTTCCCCCCATTCTCCATTTCATTAGAGGTCTGAAGGTCAAGATGAAGGATGTCACATTTGGTACTTTGTTTAGACAAGAATCTGTTTTTTAACGGGAAAATAACCAGCTATTAAATAAATTTACCGATGTTTTTATTCGCCCACCAATGATTTTTAATAAGGTTTCCCAAATCAATAGTCCTTGGTGAAGCCCCGACTCTCAAAAAACCCCGGGGCTCTGGACAGGGGATGTGGGTGCAGTCTCTTCGATATAAAACTCCAGGGAAGTTGGCCTTGTCGTAGAACAGCATTTGCACAGCCCCCAGTTCACTTCTGTGGTAGGAAACCACACCACATTTTCCCGGGTTTTTTGGGCCAACCAAATTGATATTTTCTTGACGACACGGATACCGTTTACTAGTCAACATTGTAGGCCTACATTTCTCCGCCAACAACCTAAAAATGGAAGAAAAAAAGTTACTAGCCAATTTTAAAAAATTATAAGAATAAAATGTCTGTAGGACCTAGGCCTACTGTGATTTTTTTTAGAGTTAAGGTATTTTGGATTTTATATACATACAAAAAATCAATATTAAATGTCAACCAAAATCCCAAAGTCTACTGTATGTCACAAAACAATTTAATTACCTACTTGCTTCGATTACATAAAAAAAAACTGAAGAAATATGTTGTCAGTAAATAATACAAGTCTAAATAAAATTAAACTTAAATACTGAGCTAAATTAATCTTAAATAACACATAACAAAAACAAACATGAAAATTTATTAATAAATTCAATCAAAAAATTTAAATTAGTTTTTCATTCTAAAAAAAAAGGGTTAAAACCCCATGTTTTTTTGTAAGTGTAATAAAAATTAAAAACCCTTTAAAAAAAGTATATTTACAATTTGGTATTATTTTTTACCTGTAAGCCTTCCGTGGCAAAAACCGAAGGGTGGTCAACATTTGTTGTAAATGAAGCAGTGGAAGTCCTCGTGTTTGGGGATTGTCAATTTCTAACATAGGGAAGATATCTTGCCATGCAATTTCCCTTTTCTAAATAGAAAATATTTTATAAAATTGTTCGTCACATAATCCTAACAGGTATCCGGAAATCCCTAACATGCTCAGTTGAATCACAAAAAATTTTTATTAGCTATTCTTCAAAATAGTCGTCAATAATGTCTAAATACGTGACAACCCGGTAGTCATGGAGCGCCATATTTTCTTGACAACACAAAACAATAACAGATGTTTGACATCTTTCTGCTCATGCGCGCCGCGCCGGAGTAGCCCTGTTTTATAAGGGATAGGAGTAACGGAGAAAGCTGGTCGGGACCTACCTTCGAGTTTTCTCAAGCGCGCGCCCGTGCGCTCATCCCTTGCAAAAAATCAACCGACCTCCGCCTTTTACTCCTTCTCCGCCTCTTCTCCTACTCGTTCTTGCATTACGGGCCTTAGAGTCCTCTTAAGAGCAATAATACATGGGAATTGGTACAGCCTCCACCTGATGTATCCATAATTGAATCTCGATGGGTGTTTACTGAGAAGACAATTGATGGTTGTAGCTCAGAAGAAAGCCCGCTTGGTAGCTAAAGGTTACCAGCAACCTACTTGGAGAGGAAGATGTTTATTCTCCGGTTTGCTCGGTTGGTGACACTTAGAACACTATTGGCTGTTGCTGTTCAGCGTTTCTTTATTCATTCATCAGGTAGATGTAAAATCTACTTTTCTAAAAGTTAATCAAAATAAGTTGTGTATCTTTACCCTCCTGATGGCTTACACACAAAAACAGGTGAAGTGTGTAAAGTGGTGAAAGCCTATATGGTTGAGACAAGCCCAAAGTGCTGTAACGACAGTGTTAACGATTGTTGAGTGTAGTTAAATTTTCAAAGATCTAAGGTTGATCCATGCTTATACTTTAACGATTTTACATATATTTTGATTTGGGTTGATGATTTTATTATTTCTCAAGCTCAATTGATGATGTTAATAGTGTAAAGGTAAGTTAATGAATTTCTTGACATTAGGGATTTAACTTCTGATGGTAGATTGATATTTTTAGGTCTTGAAATTGAAAAGAAAGAGGATAATATATTGATTAGTCAAAGAATCCTATTGACAAAATTGTAATCATTTTAGGGATGAATGATTGTAAAATTTCAAAAATACCAGTACAACCAAAATTGAATTTACAAAAGGTCTCAGAGGGAAAAAGTTATAAAGTTCCATATAAAGAATTGATTGGTAGTTTTAATGTATTTGATGCTAGGGTCGAGGCCAGATCTTTGTTTTGCAGTATCTTATTTTGGAAGGTTTCAAAATTGTTTATAATGAAACTCATTGGAATTATCTTAAGAATGTTGTTCGTTATCTCAAATATACTAGTCATTTTGGTTTGAAGTATGTTAAAAATATTTGTGCAGATATAAATGTTAAAGCTTTTGTTGATTCAGACTATGCTAGTGATCCTATTGATAGGAAAAGTGTTACAGGTTTTGTTGTTAAATTAAACGATAATGTTGTGTCATGGTGTTCCAAAAAACAAAATGTTTGGCTCTCTCTAGTAGTGAAGCTGAGTATCTGGCTCTTTCTGCTGGAATGTCTGAATGTAGTTTTTAATCCAGTTATTTGATGAATGTCTTGATTGTGTAAAGCCAGTTATTGTCTTTGAAGACAACCAATCTTGTAATGAAAATGGCACAAACCTATGAGACAAGAGGTCCAAACATATTGATGTTAGGCTTCACTTTGTAAGAGATTTAATTAGTAGTGGTGATTTTAAATTACAGTATGTAGCAACTGATGAACAAGTACAGACATAATGACAAAAGGATTAGCAATAAGGAAATTTGAGTACTTTAGAAATCTAATTAAATGTTACCGAAATTTGATTAGAATTTGTGAATAAGTATTGGAATACAAAAGTTTGTTGGTTAGGCTTTTACCTTATTATATTTGATTTTTTTTTCTCTTTGTCTTAATCTTTGCAGAATTGAGAGGAGGTATTGATATAATATTTATTGTAGATAGATTAGAAATTATTAGAAATTAAATAATAATAATTATATTTAAAATTTAAAATTAATATTTAATTTTATATATATATATAATACATATACATACATACATACATAATACATATAATTATTAAAAATAAAATTTAGAAAATAATAAATATATTGACATAATTTGTACTAAATATTATAAGATTCTTAATTTTAATTATTTATTATTGATTATTTATATATTTTAAAAGTAAATGAATAAATTTAATTAATAAATTCAAAAAATTGAATTTAAGTTTATTCATTTTTTTTAATATTTATTATTTCTTAATTTAATATTCACTTTTCATTTTTATCAAAAAGTTTTCATTACATTTGTTCATTTATTTTTATAATATTTATTATTTATTCAATTTAATAATACATATTAAAAATTAATATTTTAATTTGATGTTCGAATTAAAATTTTTATCACAAATTTTTTATTAAATGTTTTATTAATTTTATTTCTTTATTTTGTAAATATTAAATAACCAATAATAAATATTTAACAATAATAATTTAATAATATTTAGTATTAATTATGTTAAATAATAATATTTTAATTTATATCAATAAATAATACATACGTATAGTTAGCCTCAATTATATTGGAGCACTTGAAAAAGTCTATAAGCACCATTTTTTTTCACTAATATTTCGAATAGTAAATAATATTAATCAAAATATTCAATTTAAAATCGCTACTGAATATAATTTTTAGCACATATATAATTCACACGTGTTGTGAATGTAGAAACTAGAAACATGTGGATAAATATTATATATATGAAAACAGTGATCAGAGGCGACGAGCGTTACCATAGAGAAAAGGATAACATAGTATACATTTCTCTATGAGCGTACCAACATGCGCGACTAACATAGAATCTATTTCTATTTTGTTGGTAGCTTTTTATTTTCGAGACTTAATGAGCGGTTTAGCTTCAACCTATTACTTTTGTGTTACAGTGATGCGCGCGCATCTTAAAATTTCACTCATAATTTTTTCATAACACGCTAAAGAAGTATAAACTTCAAAAAGAGAAGTAATAAAATTGTATTTCCAGATCATTCACTGGTGCCCTGGAGTAGCTCTTCTATGTGCAACTTGAGCGTTTCAGTCTTGACAACAATGCGTCCATCTAAAGTCCATATGTTTTTAAAACCAAATTTCTGTATAGCTGCTTGTAGTAAGATCATACGCTCAGCAGTTAGGTCTTCCCTTACAGTTATTCCTGACCCAGCAAACTGTCGTTTCACACGGAAGACCTCACTTCTTTCCTGTATGAAACAAACTTCACAATGATAGGCCTAGGTTTGCTTCTGAAATGTTGTCTACTCGGGACTACGGTCGATGTCATCAACAGTCACATGCGGTAAATCGAGCTTATTCTTAATCACATCCAGCACCAAAGAGTCCGTGTTCTCCGAGGTGTTTTCAGCAATACCAACAAATCTCAGGTTGGATCTTTGGTATTGTTCCAATTCGTCTTTCGAAATGACAAGTTCACGCTTTAGCTAATTATGATCAGCATCTCGTTTCTTTAATTTCTTCTCTCAGCTTCTTGATTTCATCCATATTAAAATCAAGTAGATCTTTCAGTTCTATCACTACTGCACGGGTCACCAATTCAGTGATAGTAGCACTAGATTATTTAATATATCCTTCGATTGTAGCGCTTCCTGACCTGCTTTTGCACTAAGCTAGAAAGTTTGATGTTGTCAAAGCTTGTCTTCTTGGTTATGTTGTGTAGGTACTGATAACCTAAAATTCGAGAGTATTTTTTTCTACAAATATGGTTTAAACACGGACATTAATTAACCTGTTCAAGATTAAAATATCTCTAAAATAGTTATTTATTTCTTGCATTCTTGTGACACAATGAAAAAATATAAAAGATATTTGGAAGAAAATGATACTGAAGATATTCCAAGATCAACAAAATACTTTCGGGATATGTTTTGACTGCAACCGTGAAACTTCTGATACAGAATCTAATACTATATAACCTTGGTAGTGGCATTTATGCTAATGGAGAGCATACTCTTTATCATGATGAACAAAGCGTAAGTATTTAATTGAATCTTTTTAAGTTAATTAATTTGTTGAATCATTCTTTTCAATTGATCGAGCGTTAACCCAAATGTTGACAATTTTTTTTCTATTCCATGATGTAAAAAAATAATAATTGTAATTCTTGGTAGACTCTTTAATTTTTACTAAATAATATAAAAAAACAAAATTGCCCAAAAAACATGAACTTGTAATAATTATTTAAGGGGTTTGAAATAGTCAAAATATGGCCAAAAATTTTTTAAAATCCCCAAATTAATATGTTAATTAGCAGCTATCCCTACAATCTTTTCTTGCAAAAAAAAAGGGTTTTTATCAAGATACATATTGGTAATAATTAGAATTGGAAATGAGTTGAGAATAAAAATTTTTTTTTTTTACACCGCGTTTTACTCCCCCGTTCGGGTTATACACCTTACGAAAATGTGTAAGGTGGGGTATGTGAAATGAAATGGAGGACCTACAGTTTAACGTGGAACCCAAACCCACGGGGGAGGCCTGGCTTTCCCCTTTCACAGTTTGATTAATACACACTTGTCAAGGTGAAGGAAGGGTTTGGTAATCAGATAAATCGTGCCGGGGCCCCAGGATTTAACCCCGGGCCCCCAGCACAGGATCCCACCCTTTTCCCCAACCACCAGGTCACCCTTGGGAAAACAAATATTTTGGACTGATTAATAACACCTTTTTCAGTATATTGCCAGTTACCTATAGGCTATTTTCACACGGGCTTTATACACCTGTTTGTGTTTTGGTGCAGGCGCGGACCAGAAAATTTTCATAGGGGGGTCATGCAAATTTATATAAAAAACTTAAAAACTACTAACTACTACACTACTATAATCTAATACAATACTAATAATAATGTAATAATTATTAATAAAATAGAATAAAAAATAATAGTAAAAATTAATAAAAGTAAAATTAATAAAAATAAAAAATAATAATAACTATAAAACCTATTTTAAACATTTTTCAAACGTACCTAAATTTTTTATAAATGCTTAATTGCATTTTCCTCTTATTCTTTTGAGCAATTTCTCCAAAACTTAAATCAGGATGAATTTCTATGTTTCGATGAATATTTAACAGGCCAAACCATTAATCTTTCCTCACCAATTTGCCCTTAAGTAGTCTTAACCTTCTTAGGGTTAAAAATGATATCCACTAGTGCAAGTAGTCACGGGAAGAACAACAAAAGTGGGAAAGAACTTTAATTTTTGGGAAAAACCACTAAAGCATGCATTAAAACTGCAACCGCCTAGTGGACACTCTCCCTTAAATTTTTATTTTTCCAGCGTTGTTCCCAAAAGTCAATCGCCCCACGAAGTTTGACAAAGTCCCAGGAAGGAAAAGCAAATTTTTTGAGCTCTTGTAATAAAATTTCATTGTTTTGGGTTGGCAAAGCGGTATTAAAAACCGTATAATGTGATAATATTATCTGCCAGTTGATGAAAATCTATTTGCAATTCAGAAAAAGTACCCACAAATGGCATAAACTTTTATTTTAATTTTCCCCTCGGACTAATGCAGAACATTTGGCCCAGGGTTTTGTGTCCGAAAGGCCCTTTGGGTAAGTGATGTAATTTCAGTTTTACAGCCAAATTCACCGATTCATTATAGCCTTGTATATTTAAGGGTTATTCCGATAATCTTTCAATGTCTCTAAAACATTTGCCTACCATATTATAGAGTTTTTCGGGTCTAACGAAGGGTTTTGAACACGAGACAACGTGATGTTAACTGAAGAAAATGAACAATATGCAGATTTATATAAATAAAACCTAAAACGGGGTGAGTAAAATGAGATTTTGATGAGTGTTTCCGCATCAAAACCGTGGGAAAACAAACAACTCATCAAAAACAGTAAGAATTGTAAAAATGCATCGTGCTTTTTCAAAACCCAACGGTCTCACAAAGTTTTTTTGGTTTGCACTTTGTTTCTTCGTATTGTTTCATGTATTTTGTTTTCATTAAAGCTGTTCGTTTACGGGTTTTCTCTTATTTCATTTGTTACATTACGACCACAGAAATACGTTGCACTTTTTAGAGAACATGTTTAGAAATGGACAGTTTTAGTTTTTGAGAAGCACAGTGCATAATATGAAAAGGGGCTGCTTTTCCCTAATACAGCTTCCCCTTTTTGTTTTTACCAACATGTTAGACCCTCCATCGTACCCTTGACCACGCGGGTTTCTAAAATTTTAAGCCCCAAAATTTGTTTAATTTTTCAAGAAGTAATTTTGAGAGTCCCCACTGAGTTTTCTCGCTTCCACAAAACCTAAAAATTCTCTCAAATTTTGATGAAAGTTGTCCAAATCAACACAAAGCTTCGTTCAACTGTTCCAACATCCGTTGTTTCATCTCTGTACCAAAAAAAATTTGCCCTGCTTTAATAACTTAACAATTTTATAAGGAAAAACTTCTCCACGAGCTTAATTAATTGTTCTGAGTTTTTTTACTAAAAATGTTGCTTTTTTTGGGTGCTGTTTTTAGGGATTCTTTAAAAAACTATCACCGGCATCAATACGAATCTTAAAAGGCTCGGAATTTTTCCCCTTTTTAAAATTTTTTGTTTTATCGTTTTCGCAAAGCTCTCCATCATAAACATGACCCTGGGGGAAAGTTTTGTCGGCCACAAGTATAACTGTCTTTATCAGGGGGTATAAAACGTGCTCGATTTTTTTCAATTCTTTTTTATTCACAATTTAGTCTGATTTCAACTGATTTGTCCTGTTTTCAAATTTTATTCTTAATCAAACTCTTATAATTCTTTTATGATATTCATTTGACAGCCGCAAAGCATTTCATTTTCCTTTTTTTTAGTTTAGAAACGGGTCCCAAAAAAGCTTCCAAGAGTTTCTACTCCCACCCCCTTCCTTTTATCCAAAAAGTCACAGCAATACAATAAGCACCATTGTTTTCCCTTTCACTGTACGCAAAAACCCAAAAAAACTTTTCCAGCCATGATCTTTGAAAATGTCTAAAACCTCCTACTGAACAACATTAGGGAACTTTTAGCTTAGTGTGGAGTCCACGGTTTCTTTGCTTTTGGTATTTTTTAAATTCGGAAAAAGTTTTAGCTCCCAAAAAAAGTTGCCAATATCAAATTTTTCGGTCTACACTTCTATAAAATTTTAGTATTGAATTAATCCCCTGTTGAGGGTGAGTCACAAATAAAATTCACTGAGCACTATTTTTTAATTAAATCCACAGTTTCATTTCCCGTTTATTCAGGATTTTTTTCTTTAAAAAACAAAATAAATCTGTTTGTCCCTTTCTTTTTGACATTATAATATCAATACTTGCATTCAAATCACAAAAACAGCAAAGAAAAATAATTTATCACAAAATTGAATACGGGGGAAAATCAAAAATCACAGTACACAAGACAATACATAGCCAATAACCATAAAAAACAAAACCAAAATCACACCCAATTTACTAAGTAAATAAAACCACATAGGTCTTTTAATCAAAAAGATTGAAATATTTATAAATTTTCACTTTATTGCACATAACATTAACAAAAAGCACACACCGGGAAAAGTTCCACGCAAGGCCACTCGAACGAATCGTCCGGAAAACTAAAAGTAAATATTTCCCGCTACCTCTGCTGGTTTGAAACAGATTAGCGACTTTTTCACTGGGAAGGGGGTAAATCTTTCTAAAAATAGCAACTCCACCCCCCTCACCCTTTTCCATTTTTGTGTTTAAGACAGGTGTATGGGTGAACAGCCTGCACTAGGGAAATTTATAGGGTGTGCAAATCTTTCGAAATTCAAAAACAAATGAAGCCCCTAAGCCACCTTCGATTGCTTCGTCATTTCGACAACACTTAACCTTAGCATCTTTGGGTTTTTGAAGTTATAAAAAACCTCTCTAAGTAACGAAAATTTGAAAACACAATTAAATACCCCTTTAAAAAAATTATAATAATACATAACAGCAATAAAAATATTTTAACACTAACCCTTGATAGTGTAAAGCAAGCAGGATAAACCGATTGTCGCATAAAATAAAAAATATATTGTTTTTTTCCCTACAACTTTTTCTTTATTTTGAATTTATAGATAATTTAAAAATTTAAAATAGTGTTATTTATAAAAAAAACGTATTTGGGTTTTAGCTTCAACCTTTTTTTGGCATGCTTCAATTTTGCTTCACCTAGAGAAAAAAAATATTTGCACATCCCTAGGAAAGATAAAACTTGTAGATTTTAATTTTTTGGGATTTTTTTTTCTAAAAATTTCATTTTTCAAATTTAATTTTCTTTAAACCCAGGGGGGTCAGCTGACCCTTTTACCCCCCCCCTTATCCGCCCCTGTTGGTTTTTTAATATAATAAAAAGATATTACTATAACGGGGTTAAAATGAGGAAAAAAGATTTAGAAAGTAATCTACCCATATTTTTCTTGGAGGAAAGGGGCAAATGTAGTATTTCATAGTTTCTTTCCTAAATTTCCCAAACCAACTTTCGGTCAACAAAAAGCTCTTCTTTTTCTTCCTTGAACATGGGATCCTTGCCTAATTTCCTTGGGGGTTAGGGGAAACCGTGTCAGCGACTTTTCAAATTTAAAAATGCTTATGCTATATAAAAAGTTAATATAATTTTTTCAGGTAACCGAAAACGTTGGACATGTTTAAAAAAACCATTCATTGGGTGAATAATAATGACGAACTTAATTTTTGGGTTATAAAACGAGATTTTTTTTGAACTGACATGGTAAGAAAATTACTGTTTTTTAAAAAGCGTAGACCTTATAATTTTATTGATGTCATAGCCTAAAAAAAAATTGGGCCCCCATATAAGCCCAGGGTTAATTTTTAAAGTCCAAAAGCTTGAAATTTAAGCCCCCTTTTTTTTCCTCATGTAAACATTTCTTTTGTTAAATCAATCTTGCAAATTTTTGGAATGTAATCTCCAAATCTATATGGTTGGGTATAAAAAATTTTTTGCCCCCTTGGAAAAAATATATCAGCCCAATATGGTTAGACATGCCCCCACCCTATAGCCCCAAAAAAAAAAAAATTGGAAGACGAAGGAATAAAATATCCAATTTTGTTTTTAAAAAGTGAAAATTATATTTTTAAGGGGTTTGTGATTAATGTAGGCTTGAGATCCTTCACAACACTCGGGTCCCATTTATAGAAATAGGCTGGCCGTGGGTACAAACTTGAAAAATTTCAATATTTTTAAGAGCCTAAAAAATTTCTCTTAGCAGGGTTTTGCATTAAAGAAGTTTTTTTTTCAAATAAAATTTTTTTTGAAATTAAAAAAAATATTCC
>JBCFYV010001189.1:0-45704 GCA_039000515.1 Timema cristinae | reverse complement strand
TTTTGTTCCATTTCGCCAAACCACTTGGTTGACGAAACCTAATGAGTGAAGAAGCAAAAAGTAATGGTAAGAGTCGAGTGGGCGAATTCTAAGAATACGCAAAAAAAAGCTGTAACACTGCCAGCATATCTATGAACTGGATAGAGAAAAGTAATAATAATAATGGGGAGGGGGGGATTTCTAAGAATAAACAAAACCAAATCTCGTCGCACCTGCACCAGAAAATAAGCACATAGCTGAAAGGTATTATAATATCGGCGATATTATTTTAATTTTTACATAGAGATGCAATAAATGCTACTTATTATTCCTCTTTAGTGGTTTATTTTGCGCACAATTCTTATTTTTCATTTTTTTGTGGAGTTTTTTTTAGAAATTTTATTATATAAAATAGACTAACTTTATAATATAAATTAATTAAGTTTCCTCTACTAAGATTATTTTTTTAAAATACTCCAGAAAATATATGTGTTTCGCTGAAAAATATGATTAATTAAAAAAAGTTCATTTTTAGTTTTTATCCATCACTTTTTAATTTTAATTGAAAAAATATGAAAAAATGGTCCATTTTTTATTCTAAAAAATTAAATAAGTTAATAAATAAATAAAAATTTAGTTTTATTTTAGCGCCCAGTTGTCCTGGCGCCCAGTTGTCCTGGCGCCAGTTAGCCTGGCGCCAGTTCGCGCGCGCCCAGTTGGCCGCGCCTGGTTGGCGGCGCCCAGGTGGCGGTGCCAGTTGTCCTAGACCGAAATAACTAGGGTATCAGTGTTCGAATCCGATGGAGTGTACTGAGTGTTTTTTCCTAATGTGCTTATATTATCCTTCAACGCGAATACGGATACATTTCCCAAACATTTTACCTTCCTCATTCCTTATCCTTAGGAGTAAATACGCGGATAGCTGTAGTGAGAAGTGAGACATAGCACACAAAATATATCAGTAATTAAAATTAAATACTTACGTTGTAAAGGTTGCATTTATTTTTACATGTTGTTGTCAAATTAATATAAATAAAATACACAAGTGATATAATACTTTATTAACTAAAATAAAAAGTTAAAAAGCATGGAACGTACAATGGAAAGAGTTTCCTAAGTATATATTTGGTATCGGTAACACTGGAATGATTATATTCAACATTATCTTATACTAATACCACCTTGGTGGCATAGTTAGCTAACGCACTAGTTTCATGTTGAGTAGACTGCCGAGGACAAGGAGATCTAGGTTAGAATCTCGCTCAGTTTTAACTGGGGTGGTTTTCCCTAAATTGTTTTCCACTCTCCCTCCGCGCAAATGTGGGTTCACGTCCTCTATATCTAACCTTCTCAATCCTAACCATAAGCGTATAATCGAAAGGGTACTAAGTTTCAGTATTATTTTATATTAATGTGCAATGAAAGTTAACAAATCGGTTTTAAATCAGTTTATATAAAATCAAGTCTGAAAATGAAGCTTATCTCCCTAAACGCGCGTTAGGATTACACAACAAAAAGCTCATAATGTTTTGTCCAATTACAATTGTCCAAACACCTTCTCGTGCCTGCATGGAAAATTAAATATCTCTTATTATTTAGTAAAGAGTGTAGCATGTCAATCAGATTGATTGAACACCTACAAGTAAAAATTCACTATTTCTGTAATTGGGTGCAACATTGGAATTATATCAAGATATTGAATATAAACTACCTCAAAGTTTATACTCTACTGTATACTGAAACTACGTATTGCCCTACGTTCAAACACGTGGTTAGTCAAAATAATTGTCTTTTGATAATACTGTTCTAAATATCAAAGAAGAGGACTAATATTATTATAGTTATGAATAAGATATGTGAATGCATACCCTTTGTTATAAGATGGGGTCTGATAAAGAAACTCCAGCCGGCCATAAGCCGGCAAGAAGGTGGAAAATATAAATCTATATTATTTCTTTGCATAAAATAAACAGTGGATATTAAATAACTAATTAATACAGATCATTTTGATATAAGATACTTGTGTACAAAGGGCACAGATAAGGAAAGAACAGAGCCACAGCCCCTGGGTTAAAAATGTTGCACTCCTTTTCGAGGCTTTACTCCTTCAACGTTGGGATCGCCAGGTGCTATTACCAGTGACTACAGCGCAATCAAGTGAGCGTTTTGTAAACGACTCACTTTAAAACTCAAATCTACTAGAGGCAGATACAAAATATGAGCTCCTGTCGGCTGGCGGTCACCGGTAAAGCTTCAGGTAGCGCCCTCCTCCGTCTCTAAGCCCCCCCTAACCCTCGTCATAAGTACCCTAATCTGCCACACAAATAAGTTTACTCTGACTGCACATTACAAAGAAAACTTGAAACACAATTAACCTTTTTTTTAACTAAGGGACTGGCTGTCTAACTGCAATTATTTATTGAGGAGCATTGAGAAGAATTGCATACTTTTTAGAAATACAATTTATTTAAGGCCCTGCTTACCCTCCCTGGCGGCGTGTTGAGCTTTCAGCTCTAAAATAGATGGCGTTGCTAACGTTATACAAACTGGTGGTTTCCCAGCCATCAGGTTGGCAGAACTCTGGTTTGTTTAAACAATTGGGAGACTGGCGACCACGCCCGGTAATCAGAAAAGGCAGCAAGAAAAATTTTTTTTCCAAGAATTGAGAGAGATAAGAAGTGTAGTGCAGGACCGAAAAGTGTGTAGGCGACCAAGTTTGACTAAACGTGGGGAGACTAACGTAAAGATACAATCACACTCTCGAGCAGAAAAAATTAGCTTATTCATTCCAGTCAGTAGACGTCCATTAAACCTGTAGTACCCAATTTTTGAATTTAAAACCCTTTTGATCCCAAAGTTTAGTAATAGTTTTGTACCATTTTGTCCCCGTCCCCGTTTTAAGTAATTAGCATATCAAAGTGGTGACTCTAGGTTAATGCAGTTGTACAACTTTTGAATTTTGAACTTTTTTTGATGCCAAAGTTTTGTATCCGTACCCTTTGAGTAATAGCATATCAAAGTGGTGACTCAAGGTTATGCTGTTTTTTACTTTTTAATTTTGAACTTTTTTGATGCCAAAATTTTGTACTAGTTTTGTACCGTTTTGTACCAGAAAGAAAAAAGTATTGTCCCCATACCGTTTTGAGTATTAGCAAATAAAAAGTGAGTACTCTACGTACTCCAGGTAAATGCGGTTGTACCCCTTTGATTTTGAACTTTTTTTGATGCCAAAGTTTTGTAATTAGTATTGTACCGTTTTGTAAACAAATAAGTTTTAAACCCCGTATCATTTTCAGTAATTAGCATATTCAAAGTGGGGACTCCAGGTTAATGCTGTTGTACCACTTTTGAATTTTTTGATGCCAAAGTTTTGTATAGTTTTGTACCTTTTTGAAACACAAAAAATTTTTGAACCCTCCCCATTTTGATTTTTAATATCAAAGTGGTGACCCCAGGTTAATGCTTTTTCCCCATTTTAAAATTTTTTATGAAAATTTTTGTATATTTGTCCCGTTTTGTACCACAAAAAAGTTTGTCCCCAAATTTTTGGGAAAATTGCTATCAAATTCAGTGTCCTTAAATGGTTTCCCCTATTAAAATTTTTTAAAAAAAAATTTTGGTTTTTGTATAAATTTAATGTAACTTATTTACAAGAAAAATTTTTAAGGAAAAATAAGAAAATTATTTTTGAAGGGTTTGTAAAACTAAAAAAAAACCCAAAAAATTGATAGTGTACGTTTTGTGCCATTTTTTGAGTTTATTATAAGGGTAAAAAAAAAATAATAAATTTAAATTGAAAAATTTTTGGTTTGCTTTTTTTTTTAAAAAAAAAGGGAAGGGGGCAAAAACATTTTTTTAAAGCATTTCATTTCGGGGGATAAAAAATTTTGATATAAATATATCTGTTTTTTTATTTTTAAAACCCATTTAAACTCCTTTCATGTTAACGAATTATATCAAATTGGGGAATAGGAAAGAACATTTAAGGTTCTCCCAGCATTTTTATTTTGGAAAGTTTGGGGAAACAATTTAGGAAAAATTCAATGTAAAATTTGCCCCCCCAATGCCCGCAAAGGGAGGCCAAATTAAAAATTTAACCCTTAGCCCCTACCAGAGGGGTATTTTTTTAATCGGTTTTTAAGTTTTCAAAACTATAGGTTTCCCAAAATTTTTCCCGAAAAAAGTTTTTGGGAATAATTTTTTTTTTTGGGAATTTTAAGGTTTTCCCATGTGTCAGCCCCCCACAGGTTACCAATCAGAGGGCCTTGTGGCAAGATACCAAAATTTAAAGTGAGGGTGCCATTGTTTAAAAACGAGCCCCCCGACTTCTATCTCATTTTTAAAAGCGCATTATTCATTAATTTTTCCCCTCATTTGCCCTCACTTTTGATTTTGGTTTTTAAAACCCACTGTTACAGCGAATTGGGGGCATGGGGACGAATTGGGGGTTATATCTAATAAAATTTCCACTATACAACGAGGGGCGGGTATCAAATATTACTTATTTTACTTTTTGGATAGGGGAAACAAAAGTTATTAATTTTAAGGTTTTAAATATATTTTTTATCCCTTTATGTCGTGGTCAAAATTGCTAAAGTGCTATGGACTGAATGAGGGAATTTAAACAGCCCAAAAACGACTATTCATTCCCGTTTTAAAATTACTTATCTAGGGATACGAATGGGCCGGCAAAAATTTTGAAATTCAATAAGGGTTCGAGTTTAAACTTTACTTTCAGCTAAGACTTTCTTTAAAAAAAAAAGTATTTAAAAATATCGAATAATGCTGCTTTTTATAAAATATTTATTTGTTTCTTTTTTTGATATTATTTCTACAAAAATAAAAAGTTCGTCTCATCCTTGTATTTAAAATTAGTTAAATCCCCTAACCCCAGTAATATGCATACTTTAAAAAAAATTCCCCTTTACTACAAAAATTTAAATAATAAATTTATACTTTGTTTTCTTTGTCCCCTTTTCTTCAAAATTTTATTACGGGGGTATAAATAATATTTTGTAAATATTCTCCCCCCCTAAAAAATTTAAACCATTGGATTTTGTTCGAAAAAAAAGGTCAATATTTTTTAATTATAAAAAAAGAATCCCCGGGGATTTTTTTTGGGGATTCGATCATTTTTTCCCAAAAACGAGCGCACAAACGGAAATAAAAAAGGTTAAAATTTAAAAAATAATCACTTTAAAAACCGCTAATAAAATAAAATTTAAAAAATTTCACATCTTGATACAAAAACTTGTTCTTAATTTTTTAAAAAATAATTATTCCCCAAACCAATGAGAGTAAAATTTAAAATAAAAAAAAAAATAGAATTTTAAAAATTATATGAGAACTTTCCCCAAATTAATTTGACCAAATTTTTTTAAAAAAAACTTGTTTAAGAGCGGAATGTTTTTTTTTATTTTTTTTAAAGTGGATTAAAAATTCAATTAATGTTTTATTTATTTAAAATTAACATTATTTTTACAACGGTAGTAAAGAATAAAATAAAGAAAGAATAAATAAATGAAGAATTTTAATTTTTTCTGTTCATTAAAAAAGGGGCTAATTCAAAAATTTGTGTATAAAGTGGGTTTTTTCTTTGAAAAAAATGTATCACAAAAAAAAAATCCCTTCTTGAAGAAGTGGGACAATATTTTTTATTAAAAACGGGGAAGACTTTGTGATTTTTAGTTACTGAATATATTAAAAAGTTTAATTTTTTAAATTTTAATTACGAAATTTCATAATTGGAATTGGGCCCCTTCTTATCCTTTGGGTTTTAATGTTTTTTACTAAAAGGCACGGGTTTTAGTTTTAACCCTCCTTCCGTGATTCCATACAGATTACCAAACCTTGAAAATAAAACTAGTTGAAAAATGGTAATTTTTTAAAGGACTATTATCATTTGAAAACTATTGCGGGGGAAAAGTTGTTTTTAAAAACCATTTTTTGACAGGAGTCACTTGGGGAGTGTAGGCTCAATATCTTGTGATTATTGAAGCAAACCCCAAATTTAAAAAAATTTTAAAAGAAAAAAAAATTTTCTTAAATAGTTTTTATAAAAAAACATTTTTTAAGTCAAAGAAAAAAAAAATAAAAAATAATTTTTTTTTCCCCTTTAAAAGCATTGAATGGAAAAATTTTAAAGAAAAAAATTTTTAATAACTATTTTTGCTTTTTTTTAAAATTCATAAATTTTAAAGATGCCCAGAATGTTACTAAAATAAAAAAAAATATGATGTAACTTTGGGGGTTAAAAAATTTAACGGTTTTGTAGGCTTTTTTGTCCTTTAAATAATTGATGTCACCTTTCGGGTTCCCGATTTTTGGCTACATAGATATTTTTTTTTTTATGGATACAAAAAAAAATTTTTAGGTATTAAAAAAGATTTATTTTTTAAACAAAATTTTGTTATTAAATGAAGGGTTTTTTTAAATAGGAGCTAACGAGTTTTGAAACCTTACACATACAATTTTAAATTTGCTGGAAAATCTTGCAAAACAAGATAGAAGGGAAAAATTTCACGGGAAAACTCTGCATAAAAACATTAAAAAAGTGTGATGCCAAAATAAAGGTCATGGCATGATTTTTAAAATTATTCATAGGGCAAACTCAATAAAAGGCCCTTTGGGGACTTAAAAGGGAAACTCAAAACCCCCCCACAGGGTATGTTCCCCACACATTTCCCGAAACATTTATTGAGCAATTTTTCCTTTTTGGGAAAAACAAAGAAAGGGATTGTACATTTTAAAAAGTTTGGAAAGGCATTGAAAAAAATAAGCATAAATTTTGGGCCTTTATTAACTGAGGCAATTTCAAAAAGCACAATCTATTTTGCACAAAACCCCTCCCTTTTAAAATTAGAATTTCACAATCACTTGCTGGGACTGCAAAGGAGGGAAAATTTGTTTTTAGGGGAAACCGACGCAGAAAAAAATGGAACATATTACACCAATAAACTCTTTTCGTTTAGTGAAAATTTGGGAGTTGAGTCTTGTGAATTTAAGCTGATTTTTGATCCCAAATTTAAAAGTAATAAATTAACGTGTTTTGACATATTTCTATGAATCCCAGACTCTGGTCTCCAAATTAATATTTTTAGCGGTTGCATTTTGAAACGTTGAAATTAAAGTAAAGGGTTTATAAGTAGTAGTATTTTAATGATTGGGACGTTTTTACAAAAAAAAACCCGTGTTTGGCTTAAGCTTTAGGTTAACTCTTTGGTTTTTTAAAAAGTAGGCTTTTGGGTTGTAGGTATGTTTCAATAAAACATTTAGTTGTTAAATGTGTAAGGCTCAAATTGCATTTGGGTTTTTAAATTTAAAAAGTTTTTCATAAAAAATATAATTTAAATTTAAGAGTATGGTTAAAAATAAATACATTTTTTCCCCAAAAAATTGGTTTATTTTGCTGTATAACTCAAAAAACCCACATAAGTGGCCCAAGGGAAATTTTTTTACTACTTCTTGCATCTTAAATTGTGATTTTTTTACTCCATATGGGCCCTTTAAACCTTTTGTTGGGAAAAAAGTTTTAAGAAGGGATAGAAAAGTGTTTGACCATTGAAGCGTATAAGAATTTGATTTTTTGTCATTTTTTATTAAAAAGACACTTTTTATTTCTCTCGACAAACCCCGAAAAGGGAAAATTTCTTTGCTCGTAAGAAAGAATCCCAAAAGTTGATAAATTTTAACCCTACCACCCCCCCCTGCCTGAATAGGTGTTTGGGTTTTCGATGCCGTTGCTTGTGTGTCTACTCCCAAAAAAAGCGACTTTATTTTTTACTGATCAGCCCAAAACTTAGTATTATGGTTTTATAAGGTTCCCCCCAAAGGGGTTTTGGGAGTTAGATTTTCCTTTCCCCCTAATTTTAGGGTGTTTTGTAAAAGGGGAAAAAAGAGAAAACAAACTATCTTAAATCCACTGTAACGATTTTTATAAATTTCGTATCAAGGCAATGTTTATCATTATAAACTAATCATCCTATGAACAGAAATTGTAAGTGTAAATTACATAAGATATTGCCCATTTTAATCATATATTTGCAAGTATTTTGAAACACGAAATAACTCAATATTGTAAGAATTTAACAAAATTAAAATTAAAAAAAAACCCTTTACTTGAAATATATTTTTATAAAACCAATAGGGGCTGTTCATAAATTACGTAAGGATTTTTTTTCATTACTTTGACCCCTCTTACTCCCCAAATTTCCCTACTTAAGGAATTGTAAGATTTCTCGTTCCTCCTCTCCCCTGACTAATCTTACGTAATTTTCTTACAATTTGGTAAATTATATTATTTTAGACAAAAGGATCGTGATGGGAAATTATAAAATATTTATCACAGGAAAATTAGGTTTTAAAACAACATAAATAAATGACAGTTTATTAGCTATATATAGCTGTGTACGTCTCTAGGCAATGATTCAGCGCCATCTGTCGTCGCTAGGTGCAACCTTTTTGACTGTGCGTCAGTAAAATTTTTTTTTTATTTTTTTATTTTAGATTTGTCTAACCATAAACATTTATAAAATCCTTAGTTAAGATGGAATCTGCCCACCCCCACGAAAACTTAAGAAATTACTGATCACTCCCACCCAATAGATCCTCACGTAATTCTTGAAAGGTCCCCAGCTTCCGAGCCATTGGCAAATATTAAAAAAAAAAAATTAGCTCTCAGAAAACGGGAGTTTATTATTCGTCTTTTTGATGAAAATATGTAAAATCTTAAAATATGAATAATGAACAATACGTTTCTTTCATTTATGCCTCTTGGTGGAATGTGATGGTCATTTTTTCTATCATGTTTCTGTAAAAATGTATTTTTATCTGGTTTCACAAATATTACAAGTTTTAAGTAAATGTTTCCATTTTTAGACAAAATAGAGAGAAAGTCTGTTTGGTGCACCATACCATTTAAATATTGAGGCTAATTATTAGCTTTAATAATATGGACACAAGTTAATATTATACATCTTATAAACTTGTTTGTAGTTTCGTCTTGATTAAAACATTATTTCTCACTTAGTAGATACCAAAACTAATATCATAGAAGAATCATCTATTAAAAAACATTTATCTAAAGTTAATTTGGGCCAAATATCAATTTAAACTGCAATTTAAAAATAATATATCTAAATATTAGAAGTATAAAGCACAAATATAAGGATGTATTATGTTTACTCTCTTATATTAAACTAAATATTGATTTAATAATATTAACATGAGTCTGGATATACTGGGATGAGACATTATTGCTTTCAATTCCAAAAACTACAGGGCCAATTATGCCCGTAGAGACAATAAATTAGGTGGGGGAGTTTGTGGTTTTGTTAGAAGACTTAATGGTTTCAAACATGGACATTTGAAACTTTCCTTATTGGCTATAGACCAGAGATAGGACCTAATTTTATTAAATTCAACCACCTTTAAGAAGAAGAAAAAGGGGGGTTCAAAAGTTTTCAAAATTCACTGACCATGGGATTTTTTGAACTAGTGGACATAGAGCTGAAATTTAAAATGAATGTTTCTGTATAGAAATGGGGAAGACTTTTTTTTTAGGGTTTTTCAAGTTTAATCACCTAAAGGGGTATAAAAGAGGGAACAAGGGGCAGTAAATTCTATGTCCTCCAATCCCAAAATGATATATGGAGGATTATCGGGCCTCAGAATACTAAATATGAAATTAATTTATGTAACGGCAACCACACGATGATTCCCGAGGTGCGTTAGTAGTTAGTGGGCGACAATGTCCAGTCGATAATTATCATAATTTGACGTATGAGAGTATGTAATTGACGTTTCAATGACGTTTCAAAGACGTATGTTGGGGTGTAGTTTTGACGTTTCAATACGTATGTCAGGTAAGACCCCGTTGAGCATCAACTGTAAAAATCCCCGTATGAGCTATGGTCTAACTAAAATATTGGTAAGTGATTTTCAATTGACGTCACATTGACGTCACAGGATTAAGACGTCTTCAAATTTATAAAATTATTATTTTGTGTGAGCATTAACCATCACAACTTGCCATGTTTTTTTTTTATTTGGAAAACCTGTTTTTTTAGACATTACGTCACAGGATTATGACATTTTCAAATTATATTGAATTTTAAATTAACCATCACTACTTGCCATGTTTTTTTTTTTGGATAAACTCTATAAAGGAGAAAACCTTTAATTTAGACATTGACGTCACAGGATTTATGACATTTTCAAATTTATTGAATTATTATTTTTTGAGAACATAAACCATCGTCATGTTTTTATTTTGGGTATCCCTCTATAAAGAAAAAAAACCTGTATTTTAAATGTTGTATGGCTATTACTACAAATATATAAATTTAAATGAGAGGAAATATTACAAAAAAATGAAAAAAAAGTACAAGTTTTCCACATTTAATTATTATAAAAAATATACATATTTCACAATTTATTATTGTTATCCATAAAAATACAAAATCCGTCATACAGTGACAGAATAGTCAAAATATGGGATAGGATCGGGCGGGTCTAACAAACGATTTGGAGGCAAGCGAAATTGTCTATGAACATCGATACATAGGGTGATTTAGATATTTTTACAGGGCGTGTGATATATTTTTCAAAAATATACAGATTTTTTTAAATTCGTTCGTAACAGGTAATCTAAAATATTTTTTATCACTCAGACAACAATTTCCACACGCCGAAAAGTTTTTTCACCTCAATGTTAAAGTCGTCCCATGCTGGACTCAAATTTTTACACACGCCCTGACCAACACTGGGAACCAAAACGGCATTTTTTTGACGGAAAGTTCCACTGGGGAGGGTGAGTATTAGACGATTAGAACTCGATGAAAACAATCACTGACGTAAAAGTTGCGGTCGGGGAAGAGGCCCCCGCCAAACGTGTTGTTCTATTGTCGTTTAGGTAGAAAGTCTGGTTAGCAACGATGGTGATTCATCCTGCACCATTTTACAGCTGCAAGTCTTCATCGCTGTCTGCGTCTAGACTGTTTAACCTGTAATCAACAGTCGTCACAATTAAAGCCTAGTATCCGTGTCGTCGTCGTCGTCGGTGATTGGACAAAAATTTATACAATTTCTCGGCGCTGTGAAATCTGACGAATGGGTGCCAAAGCGTTGCTTTTTTAAAAAACGCGCACGTGGTGATGGTCGTGACAAGGGGCGGTACACCCCCAACAATTAGAGTTGATCAAATCAACAAAGGGACATTTATAGTCCTCACGTAGTGGGATAATGTCCGGCCGGTGAGACGGACAAAAACCCCCTTTTTTGTTTATTATATGCGTAAGGCACGACGGCTCTATCTAAATTTTTTTTTAGAATAGAAACCCAAATTTGGAGTAGCACAAGCCGGTGGTTTTATTGAATTGATAGCACGACGATTGTTTCTCGTCCGATGAAAACTATGGCTACTCGTGAGCACCCACTCCTTTTTTTCGATTTACGATAAATAAAAAATCAAAGAGGGCCGACATGATGTTCACTGTCAGATAATTGAATAAAAAATGAATTAAATAAAACTCTAGTAACCTTTTATATCAAATGCTGGAACACACGTCTGGGGCACCGCTGCTAGTAACCTTGGAACAGCGCCAAAGCGACGTTTGAACAGCGTGAGGCCTTTCGGTCTTTTCTTGCACAAGTTCCCGGGTTGAGAACAGGTCTGTGAATCTCCTCAGGCCTCCAGCCGGCTCCTTGGCAAGGGCCAAACAGACAGCAATACTGCCCGCACACACCGGAGCTATGCCTTGGAGTCGTTTGGGGTTTTGAAACATCCATGGGTGCGAGGGGTTATTTAAGAATCTAGTAAATCGCTAATTTCGGTGGGTCTGGCGTATGTATCAAAATACTCCCCAAATTTTGGGGAAAATATAGAACCACCCAATGGGAGCCGGGTTAAGTGTCAGGGTCTAGACTGACCACAAATAAGGCGGGACGATGAAATTTGAGGTAATTTGTCCGAAGGAAATTCCCTTTATAGATTGAAATTTTGCCCACAGTGTGTCTATTTGATGAGAATTCATGGTGTTAATAATTAATTTTCACCTCCCTATTAGAATCTATCGACACCGTCCCCCTCGTACTCAAAAGTAAAACAAACGGGTTATGGCGGTGTCAAGGCCCTGTCTTGAACTTTAACTAAAAACTCACATTCCCCTCTGTCTGAAGGCTGGTGTGCGAGCCCCTGTCCTGGCGCTGTCGGGAGTTAAGTCAAAGGGCCCAAAACATAAAGAAAACCTTTATTGAACATGTCCCCGCGTGATTAAAGGCCGTTTTTTTGAGGGTGTATGCCCAATCCCGAAAACAATGTATCATAGGCGAGGGGGGAAACGTGCCTACGTTGTAAAAATTGATCAAAATGGGCAAATGTTTTTGGATTCCATTACATACAGGAAACAAACGACGAGTTTCTGTGAACCAGTTGAAACGGATTCGTGTTCAAACGCCAAACAAACGCATCGTTTGACACCATTGTGAATAAAAACAATTTTAGGGATAACCCCTTGAATAACATTGTTTAGACTCACAGACTTGGATCCTTTGGGTACGGCACAACTTGACGTCCACCCCGATTGAGGTGGTATTGGGTCGGCTTTCGTAACAGTGTCTTTTCTATAGCGAGTAAAAATAGTCGGCGCCCACTTCCACTTTGTTTCACATTGAGGGTGGCGTCTAAAATTCGCAACCGCACGTCGGTGTTTAAATTGTCCGCGTCTGTGAGCAATAAAACCTCTTTTGTTGCGAATTAATTTAACACGCAACGATACATTTTTCAACAGCAAATGTGAAATATTAAAAATGTCGGCGTGTAAACGTCCCACCAAGTCGACCGATTTTTTTAAAAAGTCTAATCTCGTGGCGAAGCCTTTTTCTCTGTGGATGCGGCGAGTTCACCGTTAGCGGCCGGGTATCCAAAAACCACAATACCATTCACTAGGTGGGTGTCGGAGGCGTCTCTCCGTAATTAGTTAAAGTCTCTAAATAAGCCCTTAGGCATAGTTGTCGGTCGAGGTTGTAAAGGGTTTTTTGGAGAAGATATTGATTTGACTGAATAAAAAATTTTAAACAAGTTGTTGACCCCATCCGATTTTATTGTCGGCTGCGACCGGTGTCCCGTCCCCCCTCACCAGTTTGAATAAAAAAATATAATTTAATTGAAGAGAGGTCTCGAATATTCACCGTCCCCGGGGCAAAAAAACTGAGCGCATTGTCCACGGAAGTGATGGTTTGTATTCGACCACTTTATTATTTTAATTACCGTTTGAATGCATTTTTCGCGAAAAGATCGAGTTCTGTTTTGAACACTCCATAATTAATCGAAAATATCTTTTTTAGCTCTCTTGTTCCCTCTTGCTCTGGCCCCACCTTCGAATGAAGTCGTTTACGCCTTTTTTAAACCCTTTTTAAGCCACGTCCCTCGACCGCCAGAGTGACGCGCTTTTTAACTATATAAACCGACATTTTTGACCGGGTTCACGTGTCGCTATGTGGGAAACAAAATGTGCGAACCTGTTTGTAATGTTTGCATTTTATAACTGGCGTGATAGACGGGACCGATGTTTTCTCTCTCTCCCCTCCATTTTTTAAGACTAAGCCCAAATTACAAACCCCCTTATCTATTTAACTAGTTTTCTCCCCTAAAATGTAAAACCGCTAGGGTGGCACGGGACCCTATTGAAAATTCACTCGTTCGCCAAACTTTTGGTTAAAGCCTTTTACTTATAGAGTCAAAATTTACATTTCTTGTCGGAAAATAGAATATAGGAAAGAACACGTAAATGTGCGGTGGCGGAGGGAACTGTATAAATCTAATCCATCTTACATACGAATCCCCCTAGTAACTGTGGTCCTATAATGTCTGTGTACACAAAGACGGTTCCGTTTCGATTGAAACAGAGCCGGGCATTTTATGATTAGGTCGCAAAAAGACCCCCTTAATATCCTGGGCTCATTAAATCCCTCATATGTGTATTAACCGCATTAATGACTCTATGTTGGGTAGTCTGTTTCGAATGGTTGTAATTAAGTCTCCGATGCCCACATAGAGACGAAACAGGAAATTCAATTTAAAATTTTTTTTTTGCCACCGTAAATGAAATTGTCTTTTTGAATCGTGTAGTTAGGGGTGACTTGTCGGCGGTCCATGCACCCTTTTTTTTTTAATCTCAGTCAACATTGTTTGATCGCGAAGAATGTACCATTGAAATTGGGATATTAAAACCTCTAATCTCCTTTATCACTTATAGAGCTCTTAATTTTTTTAAAAAAGCTCCTTAAAAAGGAGGTGAAACTTGTTGAGGAAACGAAACACGGCCCACTTGTGGTCACCACGACTTTTTGCCGTCAATTCTTTATCTTGAATAAAAATTTTTAATCTTCGAGAGTTTTCAAAACCCACGGGATAGGAAAATTCAGCTAGTCCCACCTCCCACCAGTCGTGTTCTACCGTATGACGTGCCAATTTTGTAGAAATAGTAAGAGAGTGGTATTATTCCCCGTAATATTCGGCGCTCGAATCTGACGGCAGTGCTACATAAAACTGACTCTTTATTTGTTTAATGTTAGACCAGCCAACCCAGCTTTGAAAAAGAACTGTCGTATACTTTCCACTTGACTAATGATTTTGAATGCCCTTAATCCGCTTACACTGTACTATTTTTTACTATTTGAAAAATCGTTGGACGACGAAACGCGAACTAGTTCGTAGTTTATAAAAATGTCCCTCAATGGGCCGCCCGGGGAGATCCTGTAACAAATAGACCCGGTTGGGGAAGTCTAAATTTTTACTTTAACTATGCAAATATTTCTCGTGTAAAATTAGCCTCGTATCCTTTGTCAAAAATCATTTTTCTTTACTTATGCGCACATGATCTCCCCCTTGAACAAAATTTTTCCCAATTTAATTTTAATCCCACCGCTTTTGCAGGTGCAATAATATTTAAGTACGTGAATAGGCTTGACCAAAGCCGGAGCCATTCCTATAGTCGAATGAACACACTAATAATTTTTGAACTAGCTTGCCCAACACATCGACGTATTTTTGATTTGTGAAATGCGGGAAATATTTCCCCACATTTTATTTTTCAGTGTGCGATTGAAACGCTCCATGACGGCCCCCTTTATGTCCGGATATGCAAATGATAAAAATGAAACGCCCCCTTGTTTAAAAATGTTCTAAATTTAGAATTTAAAAATTCCCTACCCTTGCCCCGGACTGAAATCGAAAGGGGGCGTCGTCCTTTCTTAAAAATCTGTTTTATAGCCACGGTGATGTCTGCGCCCGACTTTGTTTAAGTGGTATAGACCACTATACTTTAAAAAAATAATCAATAATGTTTAGAATGTAGTTGACGCCCCGTTTGTCCTTATTTTAAAGCTCTCAAATCTACTAGATCAATCTCCCACACATCGTCGAAAATTGGACACCTCTGTACGGGTTACGGGGGAACCTTTTTCTTTAACCAGGGTGAAATGTACGCGTCCTGCCCGTCAAACCATTCGTCAACTTTTATTTTATTCAACCGACTATACTTTTTTAAGATTGGTGGCGCTTGAGAAACCGAAGGTCGTGGGAGATTGTAAAAATAATTTTTTAAACGTGGCGCTCATCTTAGTGTGTTCCAACGGGGTCTGGCGGGAAAAATTTTTAGAAATGATTGTTTTATATTTCAAACCTCTGCTGGACGTTATTTTCGCGTTAGGATTAAAGTTTTGTCGATGAGCGCTCGTGGCAATTAGTATGTCTTTATTTTTTTTTTAAAATCACTCTCTGAAAATTATATCTTTATTTACGTTTCTTTGGTCAACAACTCCCAAAGCCCCTTGCGTGCCTTATATGTGTTTTTTACCCAGGTAATAATCGTTATCGTCTACGGTGAAACTCGAATTGCCAATTTTAAAATGTCCCCCTCTTTTCTAATTCCAAATATAGGTCATAGACACTCCCCGGGTTGACGAAAGGGGTGATAAATATTTTCCCGCTAATGCTGCGAAAGGCGGAAGGAACCTGTTTCAATTCATCAGATTCTGATTTTAGGCACAAATATGACTCCCCCTTCCACCCAACCCCCCTCCTTCTCTGGCGAGTCTACAACACTAATAGGACTGCTTGAAATGTGGCCTCGTCTGAAAGGAACCCGAGGTGGAACCGTCGGCTGTCTCCTGGGTCGTTTTCTTTTACTTTTCGTCGTGCAAGGTCGACCGGTCCTACGTTTTAATACTGTGGGACCACGATGGGTATTTGAATGGGTTGTTTTGCTCTCTCCCTGTCTTTTTAAATAACGCTGTTGATGTTTTCCAAAAACAACCAATCTTTGATAATCATCGATTTTTTCCTAATTTCAGAATTTTTTTTTCATCTGTACAAAATCGGTGGTGGCATTGTCATCGCGTTTATTGTGAAATAGTTCTGGCGGAACTAGAAGCATCTGTTTAAGTGTGACATATTAATTATTTAACCAATGCACCTACGAGAGCTGAAAGAATAACGGGTAGTAAATGCTCAAGAAGCCGCCCGATTGGAGGGCGATATTCTTTTCTCTTCAACGAAACACCGCTGCTAGCCAATTTACGCATACAATTTTTATACTTTATTAATTTTCCCTATCTCTTTTACTAATTTTAATATTATTGTTTAATGTGTTTAGAGCACATTTGCCGAGTTTTTGTTATAAACATCCGGTCGACGACTTTAAGAATATTTTTGGGCGCAATTAAGGACTGGCCTTTTTTTAAAACACAGACAGTACGTGCCCTATTTTTTCTTGACTAGTTTTCATCTAGTATCTAGCGGGGACAAACACTTGCAAATAGTGTCAAATATGTCCGTTTGAAGCGCAGGCGTTCGTCCGCGTTCTGACTCAAATCAAAGAGTAAATACCCGTGAGGGATTCGGTTGCTTTCCTATAGATGCTTTGTATTTCGGACGGATTATCAGGATAAACTTGCCCCTAGCATAGATAGTTTATCTGTGTTTGATCACGCGGCTTTTTAAACACAACAAGTATTTAGCGTTAAGCGAGATGTCACGAGACTTACTCCCCTGATGGAAAAGATTTTGTGTGATCAGAATAACCCGATAAGGTTTCTATGATGACTCCCCCTTGGTAAAAAGTTCACAACACTTTGTTAGAATAAACCTCGTTCATTAAATCGTCCAGCACGATGAGTGAGGCCCCCCCGGGCCCTTTAAAAAATTGAAATTGTCCGGTACATACCTTTGTGTAGTGTGACGTGCCCTAGATAATCGCGAGGGAATAGAATTGTTCTCACTAAAACACCATAGAATTCTACCCAAATTTATCCACACTGCACACCTGTTTTAAATTCCAACAGAAAATTTTCTACAAAAGTATTTTAAAAAACCGCAATTAGCCCGGTCCCGCTAATATCAGTGTGAAAGGGTGTACAAAACAAGACATCGATGTGCACCCGTCAGTGTTGGTAAAAAAACTAAAAAATAAAAATTACGATTTCAAATTTATAGTAGTGGTGGCGACAAACCAATCTTTAAAAAATTTTTATTTTTCGAAAGAGTACAAATTGAATTTAATTTTTTATATTTATGACCGAAACATTTATCAAAATTTAAATTAGGATCCTACCTCAGGGAGGGACCCCCCCCAAGTCAAACATATCAATAACAAGTTGTTTTTTATTCACAATTTCCATTAAAAAAATTCTTTTTTTCCTCCCCCTTTACATAAATTTATAGTCGATTGAGAGTGACCTTTTTTAAAATTATATTAAATTGATCGGCATTCATATCACCGTCGTCCCAATGCAGCCCGTGATGGTTATATTGAGCCAATCACATTGTTTTTTTTAATATAACGCGGTAATTTTGAAAAGGAATAACGGCGACTTAAATGTATAGTGATGTACAACACTTTCCACCAATAAAAATATACTACATTCTTTTATTATAAACTTATTGCATTCATCTTTAAAAACCCCTGAAAAATCTAACAATTACATTGGCCCATGTTGTCGATGTTGATCCAAAACTGAAAAGGGAAAAAAAAAAAACCTTTAATATAAAAAAAAAACCCAAATTTAACAGTCAGTGTCCAAGACCAATGTAAAAAAAAACCAGCCCCAGTACTAAATATCACGGCTCGTCTACGACGATGTCAGACATTGTTGACATTTTTTCTTTATAGAGGGGCGGACCATCAATCTGCGTTACGCCCCTATTATAATGTTACAAAACAAAAATTTATAATCTTTCAATTCGTGCTGCGTAGAGGGAGAGAGTAAGTTCCAAAGGGCGCGATTTATATCTCTACACCGTATGTTTTAATAAATTCTATAGGTAAACTTTTCAACTCCGCGCAGACATCAGACACAAATCCTGCTTCTCCGAGTACGCGGGGAAGGACGCGTTGATTTGATCCATTATACAAAAATTAAAATTTAAACCGTTGACACGATCTTTTATAGGGATGTAACTCGATCCAAATCCTCCCTCCCCTCGCGAGTGTTGATAGCGAATCAGTGTGTTCAACTCTAGGTAATCAATTTTCACGCATACTATTTGAGCAATTTTTATCACCGCTTTTAATGTGAAAACAGTGACACCGTGATTAATGAGTAATACGCAAATATTACCAACAAAAGTCCTTCGTCTATAAACCCCGGCCAAAACATCAAATACCGTGATGAAGAGCCAGACTAAAATCGCGGTGATATTCTACCGTACGTTCCCCCCGGGTAATATAATAGAAATATTTATCTTAACTAAACGCCTGCACGAGGGCTGTATACTGCAATTGTGGGGACTTTTCAAGTCAGACCTGCAGAGGGGTGGGGTGGCTATAACTGGTGATAACGGCGTTTCTATTTAACTTTTTGAACTTTAATAAGGATGACACTGAAATCAGAGAGAGAGAGAAGAACAATGTCCATATATTAGATCATGATAGTTTTCTATACCACGGCCGGGGGTTTGCATCAACTATACCCTAGTGTACGGACTGTTGTTATTCAATCTCTTACGTTTAGTGAATACAATATATAATTTTTTCTCCTCCCAAATGGGAGACGACGAGGCGCCCCCTTTTTCTTTTAATTTTTCGCGGTTAGTCACGTGTACGGGTCCATTAATTTCAAAATCATGTCTTTAATATAAAAAGTTTACAATCTTTGTGTTTTTTATATTAAGTGTTTAACCCCTGACTTTGGGGGTGGACCTGTATTCGTTTCGTCCCCTGGGACAAACACATTGTAAGAATAATTTTTCGGTCCAAACCCGGGAAAAAAAAACTCTGTAATGTACGCGCTCTCAGAGTAGCGGTCAGCTTTGTTTGTCATGCGCCCAACTTGTCACCGGTCGGTATCGTGTTACGTGTCTGACGGTCCCATCACACTTATAAATAATCTGTGTCACAGTAAAGACAAGAAGAGCCCAAGTGCCTAGAAATGAATACAATTTCATACGGGGACCGGTGGTCCAATACGCCGCTATAGGCAAAGTTGACCGTATCCAGGGGAGGCGCTTCCTCAGTTTTGTCCACGAGACGTAAGCAACCTCGTCATTGGGGAAAATAATGTTTGCAAACCTCTGTCCCCGGGCTGGTGAGTAGGGAGAAAAATCTTTTGGTTGTTCAAAAATTGGGGGTCTGCGTTTTGGTTCTCGTTCAATGCAAATCGTCCCCAGAAAGAGTTTAAACAAATTTGGCGAGTGCGCGCTTTCCTGGATTTTTAACAATTTTCGTTTTTAATCCATCACTATTCCCTCTGTTTTTGTAATACTCGCTAACGTAGTTGTCTTTTTCTGCGTCTGTTTTCACCCATCCAGGTAATCCAGACGCCTCCTGGTTGATCTTGAGGAACTTGTTTATAAAACCTACAAACAGTCCCCCTTCTTGGTCTGAGATCGAACTGGGTAATTTTATATTCCCAAAATTTCGTGCACTCTAACCCTCTTGTAGCCCATTTCTAGCGCTAGTCGAACCTTGTCCACTATCCCATGTGCCTGTAATAGTCCTGTCAGAGTCGGTGTGTAAACAATCCCCTTGGGTTTATACTCGTTTGCACAAGAGAGCATAAACAAAACATTAATTTTGATTGTTCTTGTAGGGCAGTACGGGGTGATACAAATTTCCCAGGAGGAAAACAGGGCATTAAAATTTGCCCCTCTCGGGCTACCACGTCACGGGGCAATTGTCGGCGACAAAAATAAATTTAAAGGGTGACCTACAGGGAAAATTAAAATATTTGCATACCCAGGGATATAAACTGCAGACATCAAGTTAGCCTATTTTTTCGTCGGGGTTTTCTTGTATGTAATGTCATAGACTCACAAACGTCCACCGTACAGTGCATCACGTGATTGAGTGGGGCAGTTTGAATCATAGGGATTTTTTTAGCACTAGATCTAGTTGTGGGTCTTCATCAGTATTTTGTCGAAGTCACACTCCTTTCATAGTTGTAACAGTGTAAACCCCGCGCGCTCTAAATGCTCGATCTCTCAACAGAGTGCACTCGTACGCTCGGTGAGAGTCCTTTTCGTCCCTGTTATAGTCGCGTCACGGTTCGAAAGACATGTACACCCGTGGGAAAAAAACAACCGTCAAACTCAAAAATCTCTCTCGTCGCGTCACAGTAGCCCGTCCACTTTCCTACCCCCAAAAATTTCTTTCTCACGTCCGTTGGAGGCGTGCCGAATAAACGGGTCGGGTTTTTCTCCAGATGACTAACCATTTTACGGCTTTCACAGACTGTCTGTCACCGCACCTGTAACCCCCCTGGGGAAGGGTGGCTATCGTATCGGGGCTAAAACAGTTTTCTAAATAATCTATTGCACGCCGACGAGATTGTGATAGATTCTCTAAAAACGTCTGTCGAACCTATATTTAAAATAAATGACGAAATGTACGACAACCCTTGAGTAATACATTTACGTCATCCACACAAAAAGGCCTCCAGCTCTTCCCTTTTTATTAAATATATACCCCTGCCGCAGTTTTGTCAAGCGTGCCACACCATAAAGTCATTTCGCTCATTTCCGGGTTTTTATATAATCCACACCAAACATTTCGGGACCGGGCATCCACCGATATAATTTAAATTCTTTTTTTATTAAACAAATAGGGGTAGTGTCCCTTTTTTTACAGTCTAGTCCAAACGCTTTCGGGGTCTGACTCAGTGGCATAGTAGGAAACATAAAGGGTGTCTTTAAATTGTATGTGGTCCATTGTCAGCAGAGTATTTTAGTTCCGTCCGCGATAATTTTAGGGGTGCAGTTTAGTGATAGAAATCTATTCAGGATAAATATAGCGCAAAGGCTTTGGCATTATGCCCAAGACAAACAATTTTATTGGCAAACGGCCTCGTTGTCCCCAGGTATCCCATGAAGCCTCTACCGATATCCAAAAAGGAATGAGATCGTTTCCCGCATTGGTCACAATCCTCGTCCATATTATCGTTAAATTTCACATTTTACACAATAGTTTGTACGTGAAGAAAATTCGGTTGGTGTAAAATGCAATCGTTGGCTATAGGTCATTTTTGTCTAGTCTCGAAATCATAAAATACCATTAGGTAATTATCATCCCAGCTCCTTCCCACTCCACACCTGCATATAACAACGATGCGGGTTTTCTTTGTTCTGTTTGCAAAGTTGGGCAGTAAAAAAAATTTAAAAAAATCGTGATTACTCCCCTTTGTTTTATCAAAAGGTAATACACACCTGTGTTAAAAACACAAACTGTTTTCTTACCGTCAATTTTATTCGATTTATGGCTAGTGAAAACAAGCGGCAAGACCAAATATTCTGTTACATTTTATTGCAATACACATTTCTTTCGCTTTCATACAAACACGGAGGTATGGACATACATTTGGCAAATATTCTTACATGAATGTCTCGCACCTCTTTTAAAACCGGTATTACATCCGTCGCAGAAATACCGAACGAAAAAGGCCGCCCCCCATATTGATTATTACGTTAAAGTGATGTGTGACGTCATCGTACAGTAGATTTAATGTACCAGTAGAAGACGAGACCCCCTCATACCACAATCCATTGACGGCGAGAGGGTATTATACACACCTAATTTATATTCGTCCCCAAAAAAACGTTGAAATTTATCGAGATGTTCGCGTCCCCCCCCCACGAAAAAAATCTAAAAACGCGCTTTTGCGAGAAATCATCTACAGCATTTTTTATTTTCCCCCCCCTGAATATAATGAAATTTTTAATTAATATCATTTGTGCTTTTCCTATCGCTAAATTTCTATAGCGTGAGCCAAACAATTCGTCAATGATTTAACAACGACTATGCTCCTTTATGATGACTTAGATAAAACGTTTTGGGAAGGCACCTTTTTTTAAATGCTCTAAAACCCCTTGCCCATAATCATTTGATATGGATTCACTTTAATCCCCAACACATCGGCTTATAAACCCAAATCTGGCATTACTCTGAATAAACTTTTTGTTAATGTATTCATAATAGTATTCACATCAATTTGAAACACATCTACGGTACGAAACGCCGACCGTTTATCGAGGTTATTCTCCGTGTTGTAAAAATTTTAATCCTGTTAATTTATATTTTTATTAGCTATAATTTTTGTTTCTTAGTGAATACTTATTGGTTTTATACTACTTAAATTAAGCTAGTTAATTGCCTTCTGTCGAAGGAAGCACCCATAATGGCAGAACTATGCTTGGGGAAAAAAAAGAAGCAGGTTTTGTTTGGTTTTGGGAGCTTGTTTTTGTTTGTTTGGTTTGTTATAAAAAATTTTTTATGAAGGAAGAAAACGTAAAACCGCTAGTGGATACTAGTGAAAGCGAAAGTATAAAGACAAATTTTTGTAAAAGAAAATTTAGTAAGGATCACAAGAATAACGTTACTAACCAAAGGATTGGTATAAATAGTATCGCGGCCGACTACGACTAAAACACGTGAGTGATTTCTGATAAAATAACTGTCACAAACTGAAACCCACCAAAAGACTATATGATACGTAAATAAAATAATTCAAGACAGTAACTTTATTCATCGAACTGCATAATTACTTCGACAGAGGCAATGACTTTATATAAATTAGTATTCTTATTAACCTTGACTGATCTCGTTCTTGAAATAGACTGTAATTTAAGATGTAATTTGTAGATTTAAGAAACTCTAATTGTAAAAGTAAGTAAGTTTAGTCTTATAAGTCAGCTTAATTTAAAAAGGGTACATTTTGCCCAACATGACCCAGAGTCCCGAGAGAGAGTCTCGTGCTAAATAAATTTAGAATAATAAATTTAAATAATAAATAATAAAAAAAAAAAGATTGAATTATTTTCAGTGGCGCCAACAACGCGGGGCCTACTTCATGTTGGGAAAAATGATTTTACTCTTAAAAGTTTCACAAAGACAACTGATATGAAATTGTGGTTAGTTAAAAAGTATGAAACCACGGGTTATTTCCCTTTGAAGTTAGAAATTGAGCAAAAGTCCACGGTAAATCTGACTACAAATACTATTTAATATGGAGTCACCGGAGATAGTTCGAAGTATCGAGGGGGAGGTAACGTGATCCCTCAGTTGTTAGAGGAAATTGGGGACGAAGGTTTGGACACCCGACATACCAACCAACTCTATCTCTCCACCTGACATACCCCACACTTTAGTTTCCCCAACCAGCATACAAACCACCGCTGTCCAAGTTCCTACCCACACCCCCTACCAATATCTAGCGGGGATCCAACAGCTATTAGGACAGCTGGTACTAGCCAGGAACAAATGAAGGCGGACAAGAGGAATTAAGAGCCAGCTTAGAAAGGGGCCCAAATTAGGGAAACAGCCGTGAGCAGACGAAGGAGGGGGCCTGAAAACCTATAAAAGGGACCACTGACAAACTCTTTCAGAAACGAGTTTGCTAATGAAAATTTGTAAAGTACTAGGAGGACTTGGGAAATGAGTATTGCTGTCTCAGAAGAGCGGGGTTTTTTTTGAACTAGCCGAGGGCCAGCAGAAAAGGGCCCAAATATTATGGGCTGAGGTACATAGGAACTGGAGTCAAACCCCGGGAAGGGGGTGGATGACGATTAGAACGTCATACCACCCTTACTAAAAGGAGAGGTTACGCTCACTGAACATAGAAGGCATACGCAAAGAGAGAATCAATTAGGGACTACCACCGCCATACATTCACAAAACCCTTTCCAGGCTGGATGAGAAGAGAAAAGGGCCAACGTTCGAGCCCAGGGAAAAACCGAAAGCAAGATGATGACGTGACGCAGACGATAGCGAACCTACAGATGCAAGTTCTTAGCATCGCCGAGAGGTCAGGGACGGGGGACAACACTGGCCCGAAAATCTCAAAGTCACCCCTGCTAACTCTATTAGGAGAACGTTCGCTGGAGAACCGGCTTCCCCGGTTCAGCCCCTCGGAATCAACAAAATCCGGTTTGCGCACATTGCGGCCCTAGAGGAGTTGTTTGAGGGACTCCACCTTCCGACAAAAAGAAAGTGAAACTTGCAGGCCACTCTCTAAAGGTGACGCCGTACCTTGGTGGTCGGTGATTAAGGAGGGAGTCAAAGGGTGGATGGATTTTTCCCGGGCGAAGTTTCCTAGGAATGTTTGGTCAACCGAGACACAGGGACAATTGCGTGCAAAAACTTCATGCCTTCCCGAAAAACAGCGAGCAAGGAGGGACCCTAGAGGCTACTTGGCGGACATCTACGCCCCAAAACCGCCCACTTTGATCACCAATCACAGAAAACTGAAATTGTTCACATGGTGATCCACCAGTTTGCCTTCAACTGAGGGAGTTGTTCATCGGAACCACATATAAGTCTCTCGAAGAGTTTTAGAGCTGGCCTCCAGAAACTGGATGCGCTGGAGGAAGAACGGAAAAATTGACCATGGATATCGTCCAGATTTTCCCCCCCTGAACCCAGTAGCGGAGGATTTAGGAGGAATGAGCAACCTCCAGGTCCACAGGAAGGATTCGCCGAGGAGGCCCAGGCGTAGAGACCGGGTCCCCCAGGTTTTACCGGGAAGGTAATAAGGTGGCCAAATCGTCCCAACCCGGGGTCCAGATAGAGGACCTAACGACAGGGGGTGCCTAAACCCTGGAGCTAGGGAGTGGGAGGTCACCCCCGGGGTAACAGATCAAATGATCGTAAACCACCCGGGCTACAGTGAGAGGGGGAAAATAATTATAATGGATCACAACAATCCTCCCAACAACACAACATCCATACCACCAGTACGAATCAACGGCTAGAGGTAACCATGGTTACCGGGACCTAAACCCTTCAACCCCACTCGGAACGAGCTCCTCGTCCTTGATGTGAACGTCATCGCGAAGGAGGAAAATGGTCAACCTGTGCTTAAGCTGCCCAATGGGGCCAGGTGTAAAGGTTCTGGTACAGAATTTGGGTAAAGGAAGAGATGGGTCGAGTGAAACGACATTTTTTCCCCGATGATTTTAGATTAGCGATGGGGATGTCATTTTAACATTTTAGGTAGTTATTGTTACCGGAACAGGGGTAAAACCCAAAAAACAAAGGGAACACTTAAAACAAGAACCGAAGAGATAGGGGAAGTACAGAAGCAATAAAATAGGTAAAAACCACAGTAGGAAATAAGAAGAGACACATTTTATTTCACTTTAAAAGATTTTTTTTTTTTTCTCCGACAATTTATATGTTTAATTTGGAATTATTATCTTCAGCTGACTAGAGAAACTATAGACACACGCATGGGGGAGGAGCAGCAAAACCCCCTTAACCATTAGGGAACTACTTGGCCAAATTAGAAGAACGAGGCAGCAAGTTTGTAACGTCAAGAAAGTGAAGCCAGCACCGTTAATGTGAGCCGGTAGACCATAGAAAGGTGACTACGAGGAGTGTCATTCCAGGGTCTCGTATAGGGCGAACCTTTCCTGAGAGACACTTATTTTAAATGAGATAGATGCCTGCACTTTCTCTGGGCTTGGAAAATTGTTTCAACCTTCTCAGTGAAGCGCTTTTAAAGGATCTAGTCTGATAGGTTTTTTTTTGTTAAGGGCGTCATGGAGCCATTATAAGAATTAAGAAATGAAATTATTTTGCTGGGAGGTGTGTCATGAAACCCGCTTTATGGAAGGTTGAGCCACATGTGAAGCTATGAAAAGTCTGCCCCCCCCAAGTGGTTTTCTTCTCTCATTTCAAATCTTTAGAAGGGAATTAGAAGCTAGGTAAAAAGGCTAGTTAGCTCTGGGAGTAAAAACAATTTTTTTTACACTCACTCAATTTTTTATTTCCCCCAGAAATTTTTTTTTTTTTGTGACTTAGAGTCCAAGCCAGGTATTGACCTGAGTTGTTTCTTAAGTGTCTTTGTGGAATTTTGACTACTAGGAGCACGGGGCTCATATTTAGTTACACACGAAGGGTCCAGGTTCAGTACCCAGGTGTGTGTGGTATTTTGTCCATGAACTCATTTTGTTTGAGAACAGACCATCAGTATAAATCAGATTTGAATTAGTTTTATTTCTGTTACTTTTGTTTATATTAAGTATGTTAAAGCTATTTCATGTTTATAATATCTATGGAGTTTAATGGTATCTATTGCATAAAATGCCTATAGCGAGAACGAAAAATAGTGATAACGGCCTTAGTGGGTTCGTTCAACAAGTTGGAGTTTAAGTGAACATTTAAATAGTGATTTTGTTGAGATAAAGTGCTTGGATTTACGTGCTCTTTTAGAGGTAATAGACACGTATAAAACCCAAAAAGCAAGATGGGAAGCCCTGTGATAATTTGTTGACGTTCAAATGGAGTATGGCCACCATTATTTTTTTCTATTCAGATGAAAAGAACATTATAACTGGTTGTAAATGTATCAGCGGACTTTCGTGAGTGAATATCAGGGCATGTGTACCAACCCAAAACATGGGGAAAGTAAAGTCTTGCAAACTATATAACTTATTATGTCTTAGGGAATTAAAAATTGTTTTATTTACATAGTTATAAAATATATATATATATATATATTATATATTTCCCTTAGCAACTAATTTTTCATTCGATAATTAGCTACTAAAGGTCTAAGAGGGGACTGAAGAAATTTTAATCCTGTTAAATTATATTTTTATTTAGCTATAATTTTTGTTACTTAGGGGAAAACTTATTTTGGTTTATACTACTTTTAATTAAGGCTAGTTAATTGCCTTCTGTCGAAGGAACACCAAAAATGGCGAACTATGCTTGGAGAAAAGAAGAAGAGGTTTTGTTTGGTTTTGAGCTTTTTTGTTTGTTTGGATTGTTGTAAAAAATTATTATGAAGGAAGAAAACTAAAACCGCTAGTGGGATACTAGTGAATAGCGAAAGTATAAGACAATATTTTTTGTAAAAGAAGATTTAGTAAGGATCACAGAATAACTTACTAACCAAAAGGGTTGGTAGTAAATAGTATCGCGGCCGACCTACGACTAAAACACTGAGTGATTTCTGATACTATAACTGTTTTACCCAAAATGAAGCCACCAACAACTATATGATACGTAAATAAAATAATTCAAGACAGTAACATTATTCACGAACTGCTAATTACTTCGACAGAGGGAAAAATTTATAAATAGTTAGTAAATTTTTAATTTAAACCTTGACTGATCTCGTTCTTGTAAATAACTGTAATTATAGATGTAATTTGTAGATTTAAGAAACTCTAATTTTAAAGTAAGTAAAGTTTAGTCTTATAAGTCAGCTTAATTAATAAGGGTACATTTTTGCCCAACAGACCCAGAGGTCCCGAGAGAGAGTCTCGTGCTAAATAAAATTTAGAATAATAAATTTAAATAATAAAAATAAAAAAAAAGATAGAATTTTTTAAACAGGTTGGGATCGTGAGTCCAATTAAATCGTAAGGCCCGACCTCTAACAAGTTGCTAAAGTTTGAAAAACATGTTTTTAGAAAAAGGGAGTGGACTCAGGTTCATAACATAGGCTTAAAAACAACTAAAATCCCGCCTAAGGTTTAAAACCTAGTATACGATCTCCGTCTCTCTTATTATGGTAAATGTATCAATTTTTACCCCTCCCGCAAGTCAAAAAGTGTTCGCGCTGTCTTTTAAATGTCTGAAGTAAGGCAAGCATGCCTAATTCGCCAGTTTTAAATGTTTTTTTTGTTAACAATAAAAAAAATAGAAAAAAAAACTAATTTTATTTTAAAAATAATAAAAAATTTGAAAAAAGGGAAACACACAAAAAAATTTTTAAATTAAAAAACAGATAATATAAGAAAAATATAAAATATTATTTTAACAATAAATTGAACACTAGAGATAAGAGAAATAATAGAAAAATTGATTTTACTTTTCCCAAAAAAATACAGATTTGATGTTTTTTTTTACGTGAAAAAATTGTTTTCAGCCACAAAGGCGATAAAATAAACCCAAAGGGTAAGTTAAAATTTCTCCTTTTATAGCCCCCAAACCAATTGTTTCCCCCCCTTCGCTTCTTTTGCCCTTTTTCAGAGCATTGATGGGATTTTAAATACTGTCCAAACTGCTTTCCTTTGATAGTAAAAGAAAGATTTTCCAATGAAGATAAATTAAGATCTTTTACAAGTTTAAGTAAGGGTTTTTGGGGGTTTCGAACGAGATATTTATTTAAGTTTGGGGGTAATTCTAAATCCCAATACCCCCAAAAGGGGTTCTTTTCAATCCCTCATAGAAATTTATAATCCCAAACCTTTTCCTTCTCTAAAAAAACCCTTTTCTATGGAAAAATTTTTAACCAACAAGTTAGGAATTAGAAAATTACTTCATAATACATGTAAATCAAACAAACTTTGTAAATTGTATTTTTTTTACAAAAACAATCCAAAAATAAAAAAAAATACATTTTCTTTTTACTTTTTAAACTTTCTCCTAATTTTTCCTTACCTTATCTTTTTTTTTTTCTTCATACCCGCCCTCGTGAAAGAACCCCACAAAACAATGTACAGCAGTTCTCTCAAACGGCACGTAATTACCCTTTCTTCCAGAAAAAATTTTTTTGACATATATGATAGCGCGTTTAATTTTTTTTTTCCCTTTTTTTTTTCCTTTTGTCCTTCCAAAATAATGTTTTAGAAAAAACTGCTCTGTTCTATTTATTTTTTCATTGATTTTTTTTCACATATTTTTTGATAACTAAAAACACCCGGGATTCGTATCTTAGGGGAAATCAAAGCTTTCGCTTTCCTAAATCTGTTAAAAAATTGACATTTTATAAACAGTTCAAAATTGCTCCGCAAAACTACTACGACGAAAAATACCCAGATGAAAATTAACATATTTTACTAATATGACTCCTTTTAATCCCCACCTCAATTTTTACCTAACACACCTTCGTAAATTTTGGGTTTGCCCTTTTCCCACACACTCCGTAAATTTGGGGTTGCTTTTCACAAGCGACCTGAATTCAATTAAAAGGGCACGCTCTGCCTTGATCTTTAAATCTGACCAAAGGTAGGAGATTAAAGTTAAATATTTAAATTAGAGGATGATGTTCACCTTGAAAACTAGAAAATAGGATAAATAGGGTGTGTATTTAAGCCAATAGATTATTAAAAGGAGTCAAGAAGACACGATTTTAAAACAAGCCCCTTTTTGGCCCATTTAAACTCGCCGTCCAATCTAAAAATTTTTTTACAAGTAATCTTTTTTCGATAAGGGGGACAAAAAGGGGGCTTTGTAAATGCGGTAAAGATCATTTTATATCACTTTTGGGTGAATTCAATTTTGGAAATACCTGACGGAGATAGATGCGTAGAGCGGAACAACTGTTTTTTAATAATTACACGTTGTATTAGAATTCAAAAAGATCCTGCATCGAACACACTACACTATGTAGTTCTGAATGCTTTTCCACTTAAAAAGTCATACGCCTGTTGTGGGTCAAAACTTTATTTAAAGTTTTAAGCGACGGGATCGAAAACATTTAATCCACCAAAATTGGAAGACACGGCTTTACTTTGATCTACCCATCCTTGAAACCAACCTACAAGTAGAGGGGTGATCTGGTGCAGACAAAACAACTACCCAATAAATAAAGGTAATTATATTTTTTTTTTTTTTAAAATTTTCTGTCTTTTATTATTATTTCTAAATATGATTGTTTGAATTTTTTTAAAGGGTATGGACAATTTTATAGAGGACTTCAACTCACCAAGACTGACATTCAATAATTCTCTGAAATTTTAGCGGGAAACAAAATTAACATTTATTTTTTTGAAAAAGAAATAGGTTCGGGAGGGCTATTTATGTAAAACCTATTTAAAGGTAAACCGAAAATTTTTTTTTATAAAATTTTTTTCCAAAATTTGTATTGATTATATTGCCCCTTGTTAATAAAAAAAAATTTTTTGTTTTAATTTAAAGGGAATTGAAGTTTACAATTCTATCAAGCTAATAGACCACCCTTAATATTTTAAATTTTTTTGTAATCTGATTCAAATTTTAAAAAAAAACAAAAAATTTTAATAAACAAAATTTACATTTAGCTATTTTTACTTATACTATAAAAATTTAATAAAATTTTAAATTAAACATTAAAATAAAAATTTCTTTATTTTATTCCCTAATTTTATGTATAGTATAACATATCTATGAAATTAAAAAATTAAAATAAATTTTAATGGTATGGTACTTTTTTTCTCTCTCATTTTTTATATATTTGTGATAAACATGTATAATTAAATATGATTAAAACGCCCTACATCTAGAATCAGAAAAAAAAAATAAATTTTAATCATGTATGTTTTTAAAATAAAATAATCCCGTGTATTTAAAAATTTTTAATATTTGTATTCTAAAAAAATAAAGAAATAAACTGTTTAAAATCTATCTATTTAAAAATACATTAACTAAACATTTAGACGATTTTCAACATTCACAAATAACAATTTATAAAATTTAGAAATTAAACATTAAAATAGTATGAAAATTTCCTTTTGATTATAATATCGAAAAATTATTTTCAGTATAAAAACATATCATAAAAATTAGAAAATTTAAAAAAAAAATTTAATAAGAACCTCGTTAGTTTTATTTTTATAAAATGAATTCTCAATAAAATTTTCATAGCCAAAATTGCTGAAATATACAAAATATTTATTTCAATTATTTTAATTTTTGATATATAATAAAAAAATAAAAAAATAATATAATTTTTATATAAATATATATATATTTTATATATAAATAAATATATATATATATTATATAAACATTAAACCCTAAACATTTAAACTGAAACATTCAGGGGTGATTTTCTACAAATCATTTTTTGTTTAAATTGTATTTAAAAACATATCTACAAGATATTAAAAAGATTTTAATCGGGTATTCTGTTAATTTTTGTAAGAAGTATTCCCCAAAAAAAAATTTTCATAACTGAAAATGTCTATTTTTTCAATTGTTTTAAATATCATTAAACAAACATTTAAACGATTACACAAAGATTGATTTTCTAAAAATTCAATTTAAAAAAAAATGTATTTACCTTCAAAACTGATATTAAAATAAAATGAGCTTACCTTCTAACTTGAATTAAAGGGAGCGGTCCTGTTCACCTTCAACTTCAATTGTATAAACAAATGTTTTTTGGCCCGCTTTAAAGGATCAAGCCAACCTTTTTATTTTCCTCTTTTAAAAAAAACCCGTTTGAAAGGGATTATTCAATGCTCAAAAACAAGCTTGTTTTTATTACTATAAGTGAAACAATCTCAAAGGGGGAAATTTTTCCAATGTTTAATTGATATATTTTAGTCATAAAACAGAATGAGTAGAGAATTTTTTAGTTACACTAAACATAAAAATGTCACCCACTTACGAAGATATCAAAATTTGGTGTCGTTGTTAAACTCCAAACCCCAAATGAATATATGTTGAGTTCGATATTACTTCCTATCCGGGTGATAGCGCGATAAAACAAGTTTCTTTCAACCTATTTTTTGATTAAACACAAATCCTACATTGTACGTTGAGATTTATTTATCTAAAATTATAATTTTTTTTTATTCAATTTTTTTTTTTCACTTTTCTTTTCCCACATATTTCTGCGTTTTCCAAACGTTTAATTGATATATTTTAGTCATAAAACAAAAATGAGTAGAAAATTTGTTATTACACAATAATAAAATGCACTCACTTTAACGTAAGATATCAAAAATTGGTGTCGTTGTTAAACAACCAACCAAATGAAAGAATTTGAGTTCAAATTTTACTTCCTATCCGGGGTGATAGCGCAGAAACAAGTTTTTTTAAACCCACTTTTGTTTGAAGACTACAAATACATACATTGTACGTTGAAAATTATTTATCAAATTAAAAATTTTATTTTTTAATTTTTTTTTTTTACACATTTCTTTTTACCCATATTTCTGCGTTTTCCAATTTTTTTAATGATATATTTTAGTCATAAAACAGAATGAGTAAGAATTGTTATTCCTATATACATAAAATGTCACTCACTTTTCGTAAGAATCTAAAATTTGTGTCGTTGTAAACATACCAACCAAATGAATATGATTTTGAGTTCGTAATTACTTCTCATCCGGGTGAAGCGAAATGAAACAATTTTTTCAACCTATTTTTGATTGAAGATACAAATACATACATTGACGTAGACTTTTTTTATCAACACTTAAAATTAAATTTTATTTAATTCAATTCTTTTTTTTACACCTGTCTTTCACCAATACTCCTGCGACTCATTAAATATTAATTCAAGATGTCACCCTTATACGTCATTAAAAAATTTAAATACTCCATTAATACTTAAGTCAATGTCCTATCAATGTCAAAATACATTTTCCAAATAAAAAAAACATGGCAAGTAGGATGGTTAATGCCACAACAAAATAAAAAAACATTAAATTTGAAACGTCTTAATCCTGTGACTCAATTGAAACGTCACTAGCATACCAAAATTTTAGTTAACCATACCTCATAGGGGCATTATTAAAAGTTGAGGCCCAAACGGGGGTCTATACCTACATACGCCCTTTGAAAACTAAATCTACACACAACATACGTCTTTGAAACGTCATTGAAACGTAAATTTTAAACTCTCATACGCAAATTATGAATATTATCAAAGGGACATAGTCGCCTACTCTACAACTACTTATTAAATTAAACCACCTTTAAAGAAAAAAAAAAAGGGGGGGTTCAAAGTTTTAAAAATTTCACTGACCTGCATTTTTTGAACTAGGGGACATAGAGCCTTGAAATTTAAAATGAATTTTTCTGTATAAAAAGGGGGAAGACTTTTTTTTGGGGTTTTTAAATTTTTAATTTCACCAAAGGGTATAAAAGAGGGAAAAAGGCAGAAAAATTCTATGTCCTCCAATCAAAATGATATAGGGGGATTATGGGGCCTCAGAAAACTAATATGAAATTAATTTATGTAGGGCAACCCACACGATGTTTCCCCCGAGGTGCGTTGGAAAAATGTTTTTCAAAAAAACCAAAACTTTAAAAAAATAAATACTTTCCCGGGATGATAGAATTTTAAATGGCAAAAACAAATGGGACCACCCCAAAAAATTATAAAAGTATGACATTTTTTTTAATAAGTGGACCCTGGACATATAAGGGATATAAACAAATAAAAACCTTTTATATGTGCTAAAAAAGAAATTTGATAGCCGTTTAGGGGGACAACCCCAAATAATAAAATAAATTTTTAAAAATGGAATTTTCTGAAGATGTTTAGAAAAGAGTTTGTACCCGGGACATGGGGGGTCCCCGGGCCTCTGGCTCGAAAACCTTTTGGAGTCCCTTCCGGAAGAAGGGTTCTCCCCCGGTGCCCCACCGGGAACTTTTAAAGGGGGGGGAAAGGGGGGGTTTGAAAAACCTTTTCGGCCCCCCCAAAAGGGGTTTTAGCCGGCTTTTTTAGCCGGAAAACCCCTCTTCAAATTTTTGGAGCCCCCTTTCCCGGGAAGAACGGTTTCCCTCCCCGGTGCTTCAGCCGGCACATGGTCGCGGTTTTGTGGGTCCTCTGGCCGGAGGGAGTCACTTTCGGGGCTCTTGGCCCCGGGGCGCTTAAACTCGCAATGTTGGGTGTTTTCCAAGAGGGGCAAAGTAGCGGGCCCCTGGCATTATTGCTAAAACAAATAAAAAATTTTCCCCAATAAAATATTACTGACATATAATTTTCATGAATTTTTCAAATTTTTGTTTTTATAGTGATTTTCAATAACTCTACCAACCATTTACTCCAATTTTTTAATTTTAAATTTAGTTAAAAAATACACCTGAAAACGGAAATTGACCCCGAACTTTTTTTAAGGCACGATGCCTACACTGAGCATCCAGGATTAACCACTTTTCACCCATTCTTTAATCATAGTTGAAGCTATCTGTGATGGACGTGGGGAATCGTCAGCTACATAGCGACCAATACTATGCAAGCATATACTTAATATCTGCCATTTGGAAGATTTTTATGTACCAAGTATCATACAAAATTTTTTTTACAATATTTCATTGTGTGTTGATTATGAATATAAGGTTTTTCCCAAATTGTTTGAACCAAATTGCATATAACTAAATATTAGATAAAGGAAAGTCTCACCGGGGGGTTCCCACTCCGACTTTTTGGCCGTTTAAATGTAGTTCCCGGCAACTCGATAGTTCCTTAAAACCGGGAAACTTAAAAAACCAGGAAAAAGAAAATCAAAATCCTCAATTTCATGTTGAAAAATTTTAGCTTTTTATACAAAACAATCGTATACAACGTCAAAAAAATATTCAATGAAGGTAGGGATTTTTCCAAAAACAACGAGCATATGGGTCGTTTGTAAGAGAATTTTTATTTTGGAGTTTTGTAAATCAAATGTTAGATTTATTTTAACCTAAAATAATACTAAAAATGTTGAAAAAAAAAAATTTTTATATTGTAAAATTTTTAATTTTTGCGATTATATTTTTAGTTTGTTTAATTGATTCTTTTTTTGTTATTTATTTTGAGGCCAGCGGCGAATTCTTACTACATTTTTTTTAATTTCCGTTATATTAATTTTAAACTTATTTTTTTAATAGACAGGCCCTGCATCTGGAACTCAAAAATTACGATTTGTACAAATTCTTTTTAAATAAAAAAGTGATAATGAAAAGTTTTATTAGTGCCTTTACACAAAGGTGTCAAAACACAGTAAAAGAGGGTCCCCGACTTGGACAGCTTTAATAACTACCCCCTCCAGACCAGGGTAGTTTTACAGGTGAGTCGACCACTCTTTTTTCAACTGAAGAACACAAAACCTTAAACCAAGGTGATATCAACAAATTTTTCGTGATTCATCCTTTTGTTTTCTGCTTAAATTTTCGACTTTTTCAACACCTTTTAAAATTATTGTCCAAATCAAATAAAATTTAATTTCACAAGTACACCAACGGGGAAATTTTTTTTTAAACAATATTCTTTTTACAATTGACTCGGGAAAAAAACTTTTCCAGATAATGATTTCGAAAAAAGCAATGACCTATTTAAAATTTTATTGTTTTGGGGGCGTTCACCGACCAACCTCATTGAAGGAATTGACTATAACTTATATTTTATAATATTTAAGATTTAAAATTGTTTTATTAAAATATGGTTTGTTTAATAATTCTTTAAATCTGACTTAAACATTTTTATTTTTTTTTCTTTTTTTTATAATTTATAAGATACCCAAAGGCTTGACTCCCAAAAAAACTTCGTTCTTTAAAATTTTTTGAAAAATAACTTTTTCCAAAGTCCAATAAGTAAAATCCTAGACCGTAAAAAAAAACAGTAAAAAAAATTTATACTGAGAACGTCTCCAAATTACATTTGGCCAAAAATTTTATTAAAATAACTATTTTATAGGAAGAATTTTTTTTTTTATTTATATAATTTGGGTTTAAAAAATTTTTAATGTCAGTATTTTTCATAACTTTAATATTAACACTTATTTTTAAAACTGTATGCCAAGAATAAAAACCCCAAGAAAGTATATAAGATAAAATAAGTTTTTACATTTTTACTGCCTCAGTTAAATAAGGCTAAGTCATAAAACTTTGTGTATGGAGAAGCATGTGGTTTTTTTTTTGAAAATAATGTATACTAAGTAATACCCATTGAAATAATAGGGCCCAACTATAATTTATTCAACACGAATTTTGTAAGTATTTTAGTACTGAAAAATTAAAGTTTAATTTTTATTTTTAAATTTAAAAATTTTCAAAATTTAACTTTGGGCCCCTTCTTATCCAACGTACAGGGTATTAATGTTTCTTTGACTCAAAAGGTCCAGGATTAGTTTAACCCCCACTCCCGCCTCATTCCGATACACAGGTTAGCCAACGCTTGCAAAACGATACATTTGTAATTGGGTAAGACATCTAAGGACCTATTATCAGCTAAGAAAAACATTTGCAGAGAAAATTTAAAAACCTTTTTTTGACAATGCGATTTGGGGAGTCTTTAGAGCTAATACGTCGTGTTATTAACTAACCCAAATTAAAAAATATTCAAAAAGAAAAAAAAAATTATTCTTAAATAATATTTTTATAAACAAACACTCTAGTTTAATTTGTACAAAGAAAAAAATAAATCCATTAAAAATTTTTGGTTTTCCCTTTTAAAAAAGCATTGAAATGAAAACCATTTTAAGAAAATATTTCAAAAACTATTTTTACATGGTTTAAAAAATCCAAAGAATTAGAAAGATCCCCATATTTTACAAAATAAATAAAAAACAACAATTTTGAATTATTATTTTTTTTTTTTTTAGAGCCGTCATTTAGGGGTGGGCAGAGCCTTTAATTATTATTGTTTGAAATAAATTTTATTCACACTTTTCCATTTTTATTTTTAAGGCCTCTAAGTAGTTTTTTTAAAACACGGCTCCCCCTTAGTTTCTAAGCTCATGGGAAATTTTTTAAATGTTTTAGTTTTTCATTAAAATAAAATTAATTGGTTCCAATTTTTTTAAAAAAAAAAAATTAACCCCCAAACCCCCAAAAAAAAATTAAAAATTTTTTTTATTTTGTTTTTTAATGTGAAATTTTTGGGCCAAAATTGTGGGGGTATATTTTTTTTTATATTCATTTAAAATTAAATTATAAAAACTTGTGAGATTTAAATGTATTTATTGATTTTTTATATTGAAAAAAAAAAAAGGGCCCCGGGCAATTTTTTGGCTTGTTTAAAATTAAGGGGCCCAATTAAATGGAGGGGGAAAAACGCCCGGGCCTACCCCCCCTTCAAATCCTTGTAAATACGGGGAAAAAAAGGGGGGGGAAAAATTTTTTAAAGGGGGACCCCCGGTTAAACCTTTTGGGGGGAAAACCAAAACCAAACCCAATTTTTTTCAAAATTGCATTTTTTTTTTTTGGGAATTCGTTTAATTTTCAAGAATTAAAAGGATTTTTATGGGGAAAAGGGGGTTTGCCCAAAACCTTTTAAAAAGAAATTTTCATATTTTTTTTAAAAAAATTTTATTAACGTTATATAATTTTAATTTTAGCTGAAAGGGGGGCCCTCCCCCCTGGCTTGGTTTTTTCCCCCCATTTTTGGGGTTTTTTTTTGGGAAAAGGGGGTTTTCCCCCTTTTTTTGGGCCCCCCCGGAAAAAAAAATTTTAAATTTTTTAAAAAAAACCCCCAAAAAATTTTTTAATTTAAAAGGGGGATTTTTTATTTCACCCAAAAAAATTTTCTTTTAAAAAATTTTTAAAATTTTAAACCAAAATCAATTTTTAAAAATTCCCCCTTTTTTAAAAATTTTTTAAAATTATTTTTTAAAGGGGTTTTTTTTCCCCAAAAAAATTTTTTAAATTTTAAAAAATTTTTTGGGGGGGGGTTATTTGGATTTTGGGGGGTTTTTTGTTTTTTTTTTTTAAAAAAGAAAAATTTTAATAAAAAAAATTTTTTAAAATTTTTTTTTTTAAAAAAAAAAAAATTTTAAAGGTTGTTTAAACCCTGAAATAAGGGTTTTTTTAAAAAAAAAAATTTATTTTTCGCTTTTTTTAATCAAAGGGGAGGGGGAAAATTTTTTTAAAAATTTTTGTTTAATTTGGGGGGGGGGAAAAAATTTTTTATTTTTGGAAAAAAAAGAAAAAATAAGGGGGGGAAATTTTTCCCAACCGGAGTTTTTTTTTTTTTATAAAAAAAATTTTTTTTAAAAAAAAAAAAAAAATTTCCCCCCTTTTTAAAAAATTTTTGATTTTTTTTTTTTTGGGTTTTAAATTTTACGGGGGGAAAGGGGAAGGGGGGGAAAAATTTTTTCCAGGGGGGGGGGGTTTTTTTTGGGGGCCCCCTTATTTTGGGGGGTTTTTTTTTAAACAAAAAAGTTTATTTATTTTATTTTATTTAAAATAAGACTATTTTTTTAAAGTTTTTTTAAAATTTTTTAAAATTTTTAAAAAATTTAGTTTTTGTTAAAAAATTTTTTTAAAAGTTTTGGGGAAATTTAAAAAAAAATTTTTTGTTAAATTTTAAAAAAAAAATTTAATTTTTTAGTTTGGGGGGGGTTTTTTTTTTTTTTTTTTTAAATTTTTTTAAAGGGGGAAAAATTTTAATTTTGGGATTTAAAATTAAATTTTAAACCCAATGATTTAAAAAAGAAAAGTAAAAAAAAAAATTAAATTAGGAAAAAATTTTTTTTTTTTTTTAAAAAAACCCCCAAAAAATTTAAAAAAGGGGGTTATTAGGGCTGAAAAAAAAATTTTTAATTTTAAAATATGTTTTTTTTTTACCCATTTTAAATTTTTTTTTATTTTTAAAATTTTTATGAAAAAGGGTTTTTTATTTTTTGGGTTTTTTAAGTTTTTTTTTTGGGGTTTTTTTAAAAGTTTAAAAAATTTTTTTTTAAGGGGAAAAATTTATTTTTTTAAAAAAAATATTTTTTTTTTTTTTTTTGGGTGTTTAAAAAATTTTTTTTTTTGGGGGGAAGGGGGGGGGGTTTTTTTAAAAAAAATTTTTATGTTGAAAAAAATATTTTGGTTTTTAAAAAAGTTTTTTTTTAAAAAAAATTTTAATTTTTTTAAATTTTTTTTTGGGGTTTAATTTAAAAATTTTTTTTTTTTAAGGGGGTTTTTTTTTTATTTAAATTTGTTTTTAAAATGGTTGAAATTTGAAAGGGCATTAAAACCAATTAAATTTAAAAAGTTTTTGGTGAATTTTGAATTTTTTGGGGAAAAAAGGGGGGGGGGGGTTTTTTTTTTTTAAAAAAAAGGGGGGGGGTTTTTTAAAAAAAAAAAAAAGTTTTTTTTTAAATGTTTTTTAAAATTTTTAATTTTTTTTTTTGGGGTTTTTTAAATTTGTTTTTAAAATTTTTTTTTTTTAAAAAAAAAAATTTTTAAAAGAGGGGTTTGAGTTAAAATTTTAAAATTTTTGGTTTTTTAAAAATTTTTAAATTTTAATTTTTTTTTTTTTTGGGGAAAAAAAATAAATTTTTTTAAAAGCTTTGGTTAAAATTAAATTTAAACCCAACTTGGTACTAAAAGGTATCCCCAAAATCCCAAAATTTCAACCCCAATTTTATTAAGAAAGATGTTAAAAAAATTAAAAAAATTTTGAAATTTTTTTTTAAAAAAATTTTTTAAAAAAAATTTTAAAAATTTTTCCGAGCTTCAGAATCAGGGAAAAGCCTTTTTACTTTAGGGCAACCAAAGTTAAAAATTTTTGGGAAAAAAAACCAAAAAACTTTAGAATTAAATTTAAAAAATTTTCGATGGGGCCATCCAAAAAAAATTTTTAAAGATTTAATTTTAAAATTTTTTTAAAATGAAAACCCCAAAATACTTCTAGGGAATTTTAAAAAAAATTTAGTAAAAACATAAATATTTTCTAAGCATCCCGTTTTCAAAATCCGGGGAAGACCACTTTAAAAAGCTTTTTAAATATTAATTTTTTTTAGGGGGGAAGGGGGGAAAAAATAAGGTCCCTAAAAAAAATTTTTCCCCCCCCTTTTTCCCCCTCCCAGGAAAATTTTATCCATCCGGGGCCAACAAAATTTTTTTGGGCTTTTTAAATATCCCCGGGTTTTTTTTCCTTTTTTATTTTACCATTTTTTCGAAAACCCAGGACATCCCTTCCTGCCATTTTTCATTTTTCATTTCCCCCCCCCCCGGCCCCCCCCTGGGCCCCCTCCCCTTTTAAACCTAGTTTTTGGGGTTAAAATTTGGTAAACCCTTTTTAAAAACATATTGGTGTAAACCCGGCAAAAAATTTTTTTCGAAAAATTTTAAAAAAAACAAAAAGTCGTGCTAAAGTACCCACGGAAAAATGGGCATTGTATTAATTTGAAATAAATTGAAAAAAAATATTTATTTTGATTAAAATTTTTACGTTCGGGGGTTGCAAAATTTTTAATAAATTGTATTAAAAAAGTAATATTTTTAAAAAAAAATTTAATAAAATTTAAAAGATTTTTTAAAAATTTTTTTAAAAATTTTTCCCCAAAACGGGCTTGCCATTTTTTAAAATTTGGAAAAAAAATTTTTTTAAAAAAAATAATAAGAATTTTAAATTAATAATTTAGGTAAAAAAACAAAATTTTTTTTTATTTTTTTAGAAAATTTTGGAGATTTTTTTTTTTTACCCAAAAAAGACCTTTCAAATAATATAGAGAAGGGAAATTTTTTTTTGATTTTTTTTTTTTTGAGATGTTTTGTTTTTGTTCAAAAAAATTTTTTTTAAAATAATCAGTTTTCGTTAAAAATTTTTTTTTTTTTTTTAAAAGGGGTTTTTTTGTTTTAAACCAAGGAAAGAAGTTTCCCCCCAAAACCCCCCCTTTTAGGCCCCCAAAAACCCGGTTGGCCAAAATTATTTACCACCCCCCCCCGATTGGGGATAAATACCCCCTTACCCCCCGTAAATTTCCCCCCCCCTGGCCCTTTCCCCCCCCCTCCCTCCCCCAAAATTTTTTTGAAAATTTTTTTTTTTTATAATTTGGATTTTATTGATTTTTTTGGGGGGATAGGAAAAAACCCCCTTTTTTTGGGGGATAAAGACAGCCCCTGGCTTTATTCCCCTTCCCCCCCCATTTCTCCGACAGTTGGCAAATTTAAATTGGACATGAAGGGGGCTTTTTCCCCCCCAAACGGGGCCCTGGACAAAAATGAGGACCTTTACAAGGTTTTTCCCGACAAAATTGGTCTTTTCAACCCTGGGCCTATGTCCCCAACGCAGATCCCCCCAGAATGGGGGCATTGTAGGGAACGGGCTTTTTGGGCCCCGGTGGCGGGCAAAATGGAACAAAATAGATATTGAGGCAGCCCCCTGCAACGGGGGATTCCCCTGGCGCCGTTTGGGGGGTCGAAAAATCGAGAACGACTTTAAATTTAACCCCTTACTTGCAATGGGTTTTACCGGGGCACGCTTGTCGCAACCCCGATAAAACCCCGGGGCCTTTCGATCGCGCATAGAACAGGAAATGGTTTGCAAAAAAACACGGGCCTTTCCCTTTTAGGGGAAAAGTAAAGGTTTTAACCCCAAAAAGGGGCCCAACCTCCAAAATCTAAAAACTGTTTGGATCTACCCGGGCTGTAGGGGAGAATTTCCTTTTCCAAAAAATATATTTGGACCTACTTAAAAAAAATAGGGGTTTGGGGGGGTAAAAACCCTTCAAAAAATTTTAATTTAAAAAAAAAACCAAAAAAAATTTTTTAAATTTTTCAAAGAACCGTTTAGTTTTTTTACGGGGTCCTGATAAGTAAAATTGTTTTTTTTTTCCCTGCGAAAAACAAAAGGACTTGCTGTTAAAGGGACACTGAAAAAATTGGGGAGCGTTTCCACCCAGGTGAATAAAGGGGGGGAACCGCCCGAGCGGCCCCTTCCAAACGGTTTCGCAAAGGCAAACGGGACGGGGTGGGCCCAAAATTACCCGGCCCGGGGCTATGGCCCCTCACAAAAAAAGGCCCCCCAAAAAAGAAAAAATTAATACGAACTTTTTTTTTTGAGAACCAAAGGTACTGAAGGCGAAAAAAATTTTTTGAAAGAGTAATCCTGAGGGGGGGTGGTTGGAAAAAGAAAAACAGAACAGGCCCAAGCCTTAGGGTTAAAAAGCGGAGCCCCCCGATTTTCCCGGGCAGGGGAAAGTTTTCACACCCTGGGGGGAAATCCCGGGGTTTAAAGGAAAAAGTTTAAAAATGGGGCGGCGAGTGGTTTTTGAGGTTTGCGCACCGAAAGCTTGATTTCCGGGAGGGCGGGGAGGCCACAAAGGGGGGGCCCCAAAAAAAAGGAATGGACCCCCGAAGGGGGGTTTTCCCAAAATTTTAAAAAACTTTTTTAAAAACCATATTTAGCGGTTTTTAAAGGGGGGGAGAATGTTTTGGAAATTTTTGGGCGGGTTCTTGGGGGTGGGCAGAAAGTAAGGCCCAAAAATGCGGGTGGTTTTAAGTTTAAAAAATTGTTTGGCGGGCGAAAGGTTTTTTTGGGAAAAAGCGAGGAAAAAACGGGGAAAAAAAGCAAAAAATTCCCCACCCCGTTTTTCAAAGAAGGGGCCAAAAAGGGGGGGACGGGGTTGAAAAAACGATCCCTTTCTTCGGGGAGGACGAGGAAAAACCCGAGTAAAAGGAAACAAAGTTTTTTTCAGTTTGGGGGGGCGCCTCCAATCAATTTAACCCCCGCAAAGGCAAACGAAAATGGGAGCACTGGGGTAAATTTGGATTTTGGACAAAAATCTTAAAGCAGTGGTTTTAAGGGTTACAAAAACCTTTTTTCCCGACCCCCCGAGTAAGTTTTTTAAACCGGGGAGGGGGAGGGATTTTACCTGTTTACCTAAACCCCCGATAATCAGTTTTTCATTTGTGGTTTTCTTTGGGGTCAGGGAAAGCTTTGACGGGGTTTTCACCCTGAATAAGGCCGCAACAAAAAACCCCTTCCGAGATTTCCCGGGCGCGATGAAGGGGAAAAAAACCCTGCTCCATCTTAAAAAAAGGAAGGGGCCCAACCGAATTTTCCCAAAACGGAAGCGTTTCTTTCCCCTTTTAAAAAAAATGTTGGGCCCATCAGTAAGTTGGTTTCGGGAAGGCCCCTGAAAACTTTGATTAAAGGGGCCCGGCTCCAAACCAAATGTTGTGGGGGGTTGGGTTAATCGAAAGATGAAATACCTTGGAGGTTTGTGTAGCGTACCCCGTTTGAATGGGTACCCTTCCAAAAACAGGTGTGGTGGGAAAAGGGGGTTTTTACTTCCCGGGGGTTTTAAATTTTCATGAAGTTAAAATTTGGCCTGGAACTTTGGGTGAAAGACCCGCCCATAGAAAGGGACACGATTAACCTTAAAAGGGGGGGTTAGGAGAAAAACAAAACCCCATGGGGAAAAGAAAGATCTGACCCCCCTTAAAAGGGGCTCTTGGTTAAACCGACCGGTTATAAAAAGAAGCCTTTTTGGTGGGAGATGGCGGCCCAAAACCGTTCCTCGTTTCTTAAAGGGCCCGGGGGAGCAAAAAGACCGAAGAAATCGCTTTTTCTTTGGGGGGAAAAAGGCCCCAAGAGTTAAGGGATCGTGTTGGGGGGCGGTGGAAAAAAATTTTTTTTTTAAAAACACGAAAGTGTAAAAAGAGAAATTTTTTAGGGAGGATTGAAACCTCGTTAAAGGGGAAAACACAGAAGGCTGCCCCCAGAAAAGGGAAAATTTGAAAAGATCGATAAAAAACTGCCGTCCTAACGGAAATTCCCGGGGGGGGGAAAATTTGAGGGGGAAGGGGAGAAGGAAAATTTTAAAGGGTTTTTTTTGGTAAGGGGAAAAAGTATTTATGGGAATGAAAGGTGGGGGTGTAAAAGCCTTTTTGAAAACTTTGCCTTTTCCCACTGGGGAACCAGATTGGTGGTCTCACCCTTTAAAAAAAACCGGACACGGTTTTAACCCCCAGCCCCGGGTTTCAGGGTTCCGCCTCAGACCGTTTTTTGGGGGGGGGGTTTGGGGGGACCCTTGATTTGGAACCGGAAGGGGGGAACCCCCAGGGCCGTTTCCGAAGCTTAGGCCCGCTCTACAAAGGAACCCCTTTTGAAAAAGAACCCCAAAAATTTTCCAAGGCCCTTTGATGGGAAAAATAAATCAAGAAATTTCCTTTTCCCGCCGGTTTGGTAATTTTTTAGGAAGTATCTGAGAGGAAAAATTTAAGCCCTTTTTAAAAAACCCCAATTGAAGCCCGGGATCTTTAAGTTTAAAAATTTTAATTTTTTTAAAAACCCCGGTAATCGAAAATGCCCTTTTTAGAATGACGTTGGGGTTTGACGATCCAAAAGGGCCCAAAGAACCCCCGGGGGGGTGACATTTTTAGAAATTTTTTTTGGGGGGGGCGGCCAAAGTTTCCAAAGGGGGGGTTTTATTTTTTTTTTAGGATAAAGGCTTTAAAAATTGGAAAAGTAAACCCGATATTTTTGGAAAGAAACCAATTTTTGGGGGGTTTTTTTTTATTTTAAAAAGGAAAAAAAAGTTCCCCGTTTGGGGCATCCATAAATTTTTTTATTTAAGGGGAAAGTTTAATTTCCCGGGGGAACGTAAAATTTTACCCTCTTTTTACCAAACTGGCCCCAGGGGGGAAAACCCATTGCAATGGGCCAATGACCTCAATATCTATTCTTGTCTCAACTCGCTTGTCTGCCCGCCAAGCTGGCGCCCGGGAAAAACCCCCTTGCCTTGGGGCAATGACCTCGATACTATTCTTGTCTCAACTGTCTTGTCTGCCCGCCAACCTGGTGCCGGGTTGCGACATAACACAATGATTACGTCCCTTGGAAAACCCCAAAGGGTTTTCGAGATCACGATCTATTCTTTGGCCTGACTTGTCTTCCCGCCAACCTGGCGCCCCCCCGATGACCTCAATATCTATTCTTTTTTCAAATCGTCTTGACGACCGCCAACCTGGTGCTAGGAGGGGGGAAGTGAAAGGCAGGGGGGAAAATTTTCACTTACCCCGACAGCCATAGAGGGAGGTTGTGCTGTTGCCCCATGCTCCCCAAATAACTACAACGCCCCCAAAACTCCAACACCTCCCTCTACCAATTAACAATAATCAATTAACATAATTAATAATTAATCATCAAACCAAATGTCAAGGGTTTGTTGGCTGTAGGGGAGGGGAAGAGGCCCAGGAGGAGAGGGAAAGTAGGTCAGATGGTGGGGGAAGGAGTTATTTATATTAGCCAAACGAGAGCGAGGGGCGTGGTCACGTGACCAGTTTCGGCCAATCACAGCCCGTTAGGTGCCATCAACACTACTCATAAATAAGGTTCCACTACCAATGAAGTAGACGATAATCTCACACAAATTATGTCATTACTTGCCCCTATTTCTATAAAGTTTTTTTTTAGTTAAATAGACTTTCTTTTGTTAAAGCCGTATCGGTGGCATGCAGATTGGTCTAGCCTGAATTGGCGCTCAGATCCTGGCACTCTACTGAAGATGCTTTTTTCCTAAATAGTTTCCCATACATTCCTCTTTATGCAAATGCGGATACATTTCATCCAAATTATAAGCCTAATAACCATGAATGTATCTGAATATACATATGGTTTTATATCCACCCTATAAATGCTGCCGCTTGAAAAAAGTCACGATTCCATAGCCCATCACCATGATTATGCTTCTATCTATGAGTGATGATGATGATGAAAATCCCAGAGCATGAGGCATATTCTGTAATTAATAGCTTGATAGAGTAGATCTTAAGACAAAAGTTCCGAGCTGATTTCCCTATTTTTATTCTAAAATATTTTAAAAAGGGGTCCAAAAATTTGGGACCCTTATTAATAGGGGTTCTGTCTTA